>PVKA01030536.1:0-27215 GCA_004027165.1 Ctenomys sociabilis | reverse complement strand
TGTTTTTTTTTGTGGAATCAGGGATTGAACTCAGGTCCTTGCGCTTGCCAGGAAAGCACTTATTCCACTGAGCCATCTCCCTGGTGCCCTGACTTTTTTTTCCCCTTTATTTCTTAAGTGGGCCAGAGGGGGTGCAGTTTGGCCAGGGGCTATAAGTCCCTCCCCTTGCTTCCCCTAGCTCCTGCTTGCTACCCCATCCCCATACTGGACTGGGGTAATTTGCCATCGTGTGCTCCCAGGTCTGAGCTGCACTGCTCCAGGCCACTCCAACAGGAAGTGCAGCTTGGTGATCAGCCACTTGTCAGCTCCAGACACTGTCACCTCTTTGAAGAAGCAGCATGGAAACCACCCCTAATGTGGCACAGTCAGGAAAAGATCTGAGCCATGTATTAACATCTCCAGCCTCCCCTAGCTCCAATAAGCTGTGACAAGCACAGCCAGCCATTCTGAAGCATCTGGTTTGTGCTGTCACAGTTTTTCACAGATGCAACAGCTGTCGGTCAAGTGGCTTCCCTGTTTTCCTTAAAGCTCCACCTGCACCAACTTAGACCAAGCACAAGCCTTGAGCAGCTCTGTAAGCTGCATTCCCCTCCCTTCTGAGGTTAAGCTGGGAGGACCCCTCTGCTGTCCTGCTGCACAAGTTTGTTCAAGTAAAGTGGCCTCATGGGCCTATAGATCTGCTCATGATTTCCTTCTCAGGTAGTGTGGCTTTGGAATGTGCTGTAAATCTGCTCAAGATTCTTATCCTGGATAGTGTCTAAAAGAAACAGCAATCTGCACTGCGGACCATTAGTGTTAGAAATAAGCAGTTGATTAAGATTAGGGACAGATGGCAGCAACTGGCAGCAGTACCAACAGCATCCAGCATGAACAGCTATCATCTGGAGGCACAGGGCCACTAGCAGAGCTGCGCTTTGCTGGTCCCTGATTTCTCTCTGACACTCATCTGATTGGTCATTCGAAACCAGTATTTCACCCACCTAGGTTAGAATCATGAGTGGGGAGGGTACTGTTTAAAACACAAACTTCCAAATGCTAACCTGGATCAGCTGAAACAGAAGCTGAAGATTTTGTCTGGAGCTTATGAAAGGCGAAACGCACCTGATCTGTTCTCAGCCCGAGTTCACCGGAGGTTGACAGCCTCCGATCATGCTGTCACTGCCTTAAACCATCAGAACAAATGCGCCATCCAGTGCAGGCTCAGAAAGCTTGGACGTCTGTGCTCCACTGCTGTGTAAGAAGGACCAGTGACTAATTTTTTATTTTATTTTCTATTTTTGTCAGAAATTCTTCAGTAATTGCAGTGTGAAAACAAAACACATTTTCATTAGGTGTGGAGGGAAAAACAGATTTGTAAACAGTGAACTGTGGAGTGACCTGCAGGCCTCTGCTGCCGCTTGGTTCTCCAGCAGCTGTGCTTGATAAATGTATGGAACCTAAACCGTATTTTACCCCATGTGACCACTCAAGCACCAGGTTGTAATTTCTTTTAAGTGGGACCCTGACTCTCCGGACTCTGAGTTAGACAACCGAAGCAGAAGTGCAGAGTACAGTTGGGACCTCTGATTCCAGCCAGACTTGGTAGGAGAATGTGATGAAGAGCTCACGCCAGGTCAAGGCAGTTGGCCACATCTGCATACTTCCCGTGGGATTCCTTGCTTTTACTTAAAACCGATTCCCGTTTTCATCTCTAAAAAGAAGCCTCCATTCTGTGTCCATGTTGTTAAAATGGACCCAGGGTGGTATTGTTCTTTGGGCCAAACATTAGCTGGATGGCTTCTGCATTCCAGGGACTTCTACAAGGCCACAACCTGCTCCTGTCTGACCCCAGCCCTGGAGCGATAGTTCAGGTCTCTAGCTGAACTCCCAGAAAAGGGAAAAGGCCGGTGAAGGGAGCGCATCAATTGATGAGAATTGTTTCATAATAGAGCAAGCTATGTTTTGAAGCAGTAAAATGGATTTTTTTTTCACTAACACTAACCCACAGCGATTTAGAAGCCATCAATATAGATAGACCCGTTCCCAAAGGAGGTAATGAGATTTGCAGCCTAATTTAAGTCATGGAAGTGAGATATTTCCAATAATGCTTGCATAATCTCCTTTTTGTGTTTCTATTTTTAGAGTATAATCTTTCATGTTAGCTTTTTTCCTCCATTCTTTCTCAATGTGTATGTCTCATTTTTTGGATTTCTACTTAATACTTCATGTCCAGTACAATTGTCTCCTTTCATATTTATTTAGGTCAGTGGTTCTCAATGTCACTTTAGAATCCCCTAGGAGCTTTGAAAGCCCCAAGGGCCAAGCTGCACATCTGACCAGCCGTATCAGTATTTGAACCTAGGAGGCCAGATCAGACCCAGGCATTAACAATTTTTGAAAACTCACCACATGGCTTGAATGTGAGGTCCAGACTGAGGACTAAGATTTAGGTTGTTGCTGTCTCAGAATTACAGAGATGTTAAGGGTGGTTCTCAAACTTTAGAGGGCCCTGGCATTCCCTGGGGGCTTGTAAAAATGCAGAATGCTAAGCCTGCACCCAGGTTCTGGTTCAGCAGATGTGGGGTAGAATCTAGAAACTTACTTCCCTACCAAGGTCCCAGGTGCTGCTACCTGAGGACCACCCTTTGAGAACCATGGGAAATTGGCAATTAGTTCCAAAAGAAAGCCCTGGTGTTGCCATGCCAAGCCCTGGTGGGCAGCTTCATGCCCATGAATGTGAACAAAGCTCTGGAAAACAAGCATGACCATGAGAGCTGGGTGAAAGGACACAGGCCTGACTCCAACTCTGAGGGTCTGGGGTGTGGGCAGAGGCTGAGCTCACCACTGGACAGTAACAAGTTTCCCCAGCAGCTGGCAGACAGGGGCAGAAGTGGAGAACTCCCATACCCCCACTGGATTATGGACAAATCATCTAACCTCCCTGAGACTTGGTGCTGACTTTCACAAAATTAGAACAATAGCAATGTTTTAATAACTTACAACATAGTTATATCTCAAATCATCCCCCCATGCTCCCTTTTACCACCTTTAGCAATAATAAAACATTTTAAACCAGTAGAGGGAAAGACATTTCATGTTTGAATGCCTTCAGCAGGGCCTTTCCAGTTTGACATAATCTCAAGCACTCCCTTCAAGGTCTTTTGACTTAGCAGCCCCAGAGCTGAACTCCCTTTTAATGACCCAGAGGGAAGCCAGCCTGAACCCAGAGCTGGTCTGGGGAAATGAAAGGGGACACTGAAGAACTTCAGTCCTTTCTAATGGCCCTGTACTAACTCAGCCAGAGAGCCTTACTTCTTGGCCTTAAGTAGAATGACCACCTTTTTCTTCCTCTTCCTCCTTCTCTTCTTCCTCTTGCTCTTTTCTTTCATTAAATATTTTTCTTAAGAGGAAGGGAGGTAAAAATAAGAGAAAGCAAGGAAAAATATAAAAAAAAAGAAGGAAAAAAAGGAAGAGAAAATAAGGGAACAGTGGAGAAGAAAGGTTATCTTTAAGAATTTTATAGGGGCTGGGGAGATGGCTCAGTGGAATAAGCGCTTCCCTGGCAAGCACAAGGGCCTGAGTTCAATCCCTGGTTCCGCAAAAAAAAAAAAAAAAGAATTTTATATATGTGGGTAAGAAATAATACAGTTGTAAAAAATAGAGAAATCTGGTATTTCTGCTTCAGATTCATTATTTTGTAAAGCATAGTCTGATGGTATTAATAGGCTGAGCACATGATTGACACTATTTTGTGATGTTTTGTTTTGTTCTTAAAGAACAAAAGAAATGGGACTTTCACAGCCATTCAGATAAAATTCCCCACCCAAACTGGAGGCAAAATGCAGTAGAGCCCTAGCTCCTGCCCCAGAACCGCTGCTGCCGCCTCAGTGTTAGACCAAGAACTCGCTGCTCACTGATGCTGCTCGTCCCAGGCCAGGTCCTCGCTGGTTCTCAGGCACAACACTGCCTCTCCAGTCACATCACCCACAGCCAGCCCCGTCTGTCCCTGGGGGCTTGTCCCTGAGCAGCGCCAGCTTCTCCTGACAAGCTAGATTCTCATAAACAGTTCAGGCCAGCCTGAGTCCCTCTTCACTTTTGTTTTGATGTGTCTTAAAATAATTAGGCTTTCGCTCTCACACACTTCCATTCTGGCTGGCAACATCTCTCACATATCAGAGCAGAGCGTGCTACTATGGTATCCAGTAAACAGTGGCCAAACAAAGCCGCACGCCTTTCTCAAGTCAAGTTCTCGTCTGTACTTGCTGTTCTTCCATCTACACCAAACCATGTAATTGCTGTCAAAAATGTAGCCCCTGCACTTCCCTGTAGAGTTTAAGGAAAGCTGCTCCTTGGACAGTTGCCAGTGTCTTTTTTGCCATATTTTAATTATCCATTTGTTGGGGAGCAAGCCCGTCTAAAACCCTTTTCTTTTGTTCTTGGAAAGCATGCACTTGGGAAATCCCACTAAAAGGATTTTGTATGTACTGAGCTGCTCAGTGCCAGGTTTGGGGACAGAGGGCAGTATCCCCCAGGCAGCATGGGGACAGAAACATGGAAAGGCAAAACCAAGAAGCCAAGGAACCAAGTGCTAGGGGAATTAGACAGGCAACGAGTATTATCCAGCAGTTGATTCAGACAAGGGAGGGTCCCTGAGGTTGCTGGAACAAAGTGATAACCTTCCCTGTCTGCTGGCAGCTACCTGTCCATCACCCTGCCCCTGACCAAAAGCTCAAGCTCATCTTTGTCCAAGGGGTGTACACAGCAGGCCTCCTCGCCACCTTCTCTCTAGCCTTCTCACTGCAGTCCAATGGACACTATCCTAGGCCTTCAAGGTATCCTGTGAAACAACCCATCCAATTCAGCATTTAGTCACTGATGACTTGGCACTATCCTTACTAATATACAATATCTCATTTATTATTTACAACCAGTCCTATGAGAGTGTTGATTCATGTTTTAACTCGGGCAGAATTATCCTGCTCAATTCAGAGATGTTTAGAATTTGCTTGTGGTCACCCAGGAAAGATGGAAGCAGGATCCCAACCCTAGTCTTGTTCTCAACCCTGCTGGCTTCCAGAGCACCACAGGCCATTTGGATGTCCAGAGCGAGTGGCATAAAAGCTCTTGCGATTAATCATGTAATGAATAACTCAGTAGCTTCATGCTCTGAGTGCTCTTGCTAATGATGGTTTCTAACAACAACAAAAAAAATTTGTGTACTGTCAACACATAAATGTACCTTTTGTTTTATGTCTGTGCTCAAGCAGAGGCTCCCTAAGGGTTCCAAACTCTGCTGCTCCTAGTTGCTGGAGTTTTATAACTTTCCTAAACACAAAATTCAGACTGGTTCGCACAAACAACCCTGAGCTGCCTAAATGCACTGTGGCCTAGAGCCAAAGCAGGCTATGTGAAAGTAGGGAGGTCTGCAGGCAGGACTTAGGGCCAGGGAAGAACTGAATGCAAGCATGTAATTGAGGCTGGGAAGAGCTCACAGTGAGAGGTGGAAGAAGGCTGGAAAAGCAGATTGGAGCCAAATTGCTCAGGACTTGTAACAGCCAGGCTGAGGAGTTGGAGAAAGGAAACTGGAGACCAGCAGGGCGTGGTTATGGCCCAAGGGAGAGATAACAGGGTCCTTTCACAAAGTAAGAGCTAGGAAGGAAAAGACAGAGGCATTTTGAAGGAAGGCTGGACTGTGTCTTCCATGCCCAGGACCTCTGCCCTTTCTTTATACAGCTGGTAATGCTGAGGAGCTGAACTGGCTGGCAAGTTAGCCTTTGCTGACCACCCAGTGCTCTGGGCTACAGAAAAGGGGGCCCCCACTCCAGCACCCTCCACGTTGGGTTTCCTGTGTCACTCCATGCCTCCTGTCTCCTCTCCTAAGAACGGGGGGGGGGGGTAGTTCCTCCTTCTGAAGGTTACTGTGGGGTTAGATGAGATAACACATGGAAAATGCAAAGAGAAGAGCCTGGTGCTAGAACCGCTTAGCAGATGTGAGCCCCTAGATGAATATTCTGTCCCTGCATCAGCTGGAACTAACACCACGGAGCACTCAGCACATCTGTGGGAGATGTGCCTGTGATTCGAAGGGGCTATTCTCCTGTGCCTAGCTACCAACAGAAGGAGAACTCCAGCAAGTTTAAAGCAGGCTGTCTCTAGGGCTCCTTGTTAGAGGAGTTAGACAGACAACTTTCTCAGAAGAGAGCCAGGAGCTGTTCCATCTGACAGCGAAGCATGACTTCATATTCCTTATTTTATAATAATGTTGTACATACAGATTTTTCTTCCCCCTTGTGTTTATACTATAATGTCCTGCAGCCAAGCTATAACAGAGTTGCTGGATCAGATTTTAGGATGCTTTGGGATCTCTTGGAGAGGTCAAATCCTGAGAACACTGGCTGGGCCCCTCACACCAGATCTCTATCATTCCATCCTCCTGTGCCCTGGACATGGAAAAAAAAAACCTTTTATTTCTGAATCTGCCAGACAATGTACTGTGCATTTGACATGTGTCCTGGTATTCAACCCCATGCCAGTCCTATGAGATAGGAATGGTCATTCACACTGTTGTAAATGAGAACGGAGCCAGGCTCATGCATGTAAGCCAGGGTTGCAGGCAAAAGCCCCTTCTGGTGAATCTGGCTGGGGCCACTCTGCCTCCTCCCAGGATGTTACCGAGGCCTCCTGGCAGCCCGCTGCTGCTGTTCCTAGCACCTGCAAGTTCAGTAATTTTGTTACAGGATAATGAAAAGGTGTGTAGTTCCATAATGACGATTGGCTATAATAGTTGCCACAGCTGTATACTTGGGAATAAATTTAAACACTGCAAAGTCTACTCAGCCCCAAGTAGCATTTTTATTCAATGACACGAAGGGACAGTTTAGAAGAAAACAAAAGTCACAAGACACAATATGGAGAGGCGTGGCAAGTGGAATTTCTTGCTTATCTCTACAAATATAAAATGGAATGGGACAGAAATCGAAGGTCAAATGGCAGCATATTTTAGCTTCTAACATTTTTACAGCTGAATTCCAAAGAAGATAGATAAATTATAAATGTACTCTTCACTACTTTAAATGTCTTTTTCTTATAAACCATTGGATTTACTGAGAGCCCCGTGGCCCAGATCCTACTCCCTTAGTGCCTGGGAGGTAGGAAAGGGTACGGCTGTAGAAAGACTCACAGTTTGAGAAGAGGAGATCGATATAAGACACACAACATGATGTGCCAGCAGGCGGGAGTCCCAACAGCATGGGTGGGATTGCCAGGTGCCTTAGTTACTTTTCATTCATTGCTGGAACAAATAACCAACACTCATAATGAAGGAAGGAAAGGTTTATTTCACTCACAGTTTGTGGAGGTTCCAGTCCATACTCTGCTGGCTCCAATGCAAATGACAGCAATTCATGGTGGCAGAAAACAACGAAAAGCAGAGGAGGAGCAACAGCTGCAGCATCCATCACGCCTCTCTCTCAGCGCAGATCGGGGTCCTCCAAAGAGGTGCGGCCAAGGTCAACCTGTTCTGAAGACTGGGACTTCTCCGAGGAAGTGGGGAGGGTGGCAGAAAGCCTTCCTCAACTCCTTTATATACACTTTTTGTGCTGAGTCACTCTGGGGTGGCCTATGGCTCAGGGTGGACCCAATTGCGCTCTAGAGTGGAACCAATCACACTGGCCCATAGTACCCCAGGGTGGAACCAATAGCACCGCAGGTTGGGCCCTGCCTGCCTGCAGGGCTGGGCCCCCATGAACGGAACTGCCCAAGTTGAATTAGCCAAGTTGACACAATGTGTCAACTTTCACACCAGGACAGGACAATCCCTGGCTGGCTCACTGCTCAGCCAAGTTGACCCTCCAAAGGGCATCCAAGACCTGGTACAGGACATAAAGGGAACTAAACTGGGGTCTCACTCATGCTAGGGAAGTGTTCTGCTATTAAGCCACATCCCCAATCCTTTTTTATTTCAAGAGTCTGGCTTACCCCAGCTGGCCTCACACTTGCCATCCTCCTTTCTCACCCTCTCAAGTAGCTGGGGTGACAGGCATGTACCAGTGATCCTGCTCAGCTCTGGCTGCTACCTTTACAATTTCAGCAAACCTATGCAATCAGTCTAGGTTTGCTAGACTCCAAGGAAAGGGCTCTTGTGAGCCAAAGTCATAGTAGAGTATAGGGGAAACCAAAACACCACTTGAACTAATGTACAATGAGGAACCCACTTTTCTAGTTAGTATCCAAGGTGCCCTTTCTGCTATCTACTAGAGAAACTAAATTAGTATTAGAAAATTTCTTGGTAAGCAGAAATCAGAGCAAAGGTGTTGAAGAGTGTGTGCCTCATGTGATGGTTGAGCGCCCCTGGATAAACATCAGGGAGACTCTCACTCCTTACCTCTCTTTTCTAAGCGCTATAAAATATTCTCTCTTGCCTACCACTTCAAAACTCATCAAATAACACAACTCATTCAATTTATATTGTCACCACTTTGTAATTTAATCCTGTGTATATTTTGGGTTATCTAATCTTTTTATTTTTTCTTCAGAACCGGGAATTGAACTCAATGGGTTATCTAATCTTGCTACAGTAAATGATGGAATCCCCAACAATGCATGTAGAAAATCTTCCCAAACAGGTGGTTAATCTCAATGACACTGTGAGGATTCTTATAGCACCTCCTTTCAAAGCCTGATACCCTTCTACTTTGTCCTCAAACTACAGAGAGGACAAACAATAAATGTTGCTACACAAACAATAAATATGCTACAGATTCCAGAAGCACTAGAAGATTCTGTAAGGAAAGAGGAACTTAATCATACTAGCCTGAAACAGACTATGAAGCAAAGCTAGCCCCACACTAGCTCTTAAGTGTGACTCGCATGCATGGACCCCTATGTTGGGGTCCCACCCCTAAACCTCATAATGAGAGAGGACCTCATAGTCTACTTCAATACTACCTAATCAGTGCAGGCTGCTATAACAAAATGCCACATATTGGGTAGTTTAAACAGCAAGCATAGATTTCTCATAGTCCTAGAGGCTGGAAAATCTAAGAGCAAGACACCAGCATATTCTGTTTTGCTAAGGGCACTCTTCCTAGCAGCTATCTTCTTGCTTTGTCCTTATACTATGGGGACAGAGAGAACTTTTGCTTCTTTTTTTCTCTCTCTCTCTCATACTGGGACTCAAACTCAGAACCTCACATTGCTAGACAAGTGCTATGCCACTGAGCTATATCCCCAGCCCCTCCTTTGCTTCTTATAAGAACACTGATCTAGACACAGAGGCTCTGCCTTCACGTCCTCATCTAGACCTGGACACTTCCTGAGGTCCCCATTCGAGGGGGCTTTAGCATTTGATAGGGGGAGGGAACACACTCAGTCCATAGCAAACACTCAGGGTTCCTTTGCACCTGATACTTTCTATTAAGTTTCAATACACACAACTATTTGGGGATGGTCCCAAGCAAATGAGAGAGTTCTCTCCAGCTTACTAAATGAGCTTCATGTAGAGGGGAATGGAGATTAATGCACCTTGCCATTGGGATGTGATCTTACTGAAGGCTGACCAGGGTTTTTTCAGGCCACAATTAGAGACGAGACTAGACCTTTCCATTCCTCCTCTGCTCTGCTGGACTCCAAAGCACTGGCTTTCTCCAAAAAGGAAAATTAAAAACACAAATTCTCAAGTGGTTGATAGTAATTCAGCCCAACAGATTTTACTTTCCATTAAAAGTCACCAGCTGTCATGTGCTTAGCTTTAAATGGAAATAACTTGCTCTCAAAGAACATTTTTCAGTTGATGTCACTTGTGAGTTTTATTTTCTCCTAATGAAAAATGAATTTGCATTAGTGTGGCTTTGGTGACAGGAAACCCCTGGATGGGGGCCTGCCTGGTGATCTGTCCCTGCCCTGAGGAAAACTAATTGCTCTACCAGCCAGCTTGGAAGGGTCAGAAGGTGGGCCCTGGAGTCAGGAAGGGAAGTGAATAGGGTGGTGTGGTGGTAATGGTTGGCCTTCTGCAGTGAGAGTCCCACGGTGCTTCTTCTCATTAAAGAGAAATAGAAGAAAATTTAACAAAAATTGCTTTGAAGTGCTGAGGAGGGTTTTGGGAAGGGGTGAATACTTTAATGTGATTTTTTTTAGGGTGGAAACCTTTCTGAGCCTCTGACACATGCACTCCAAGCCTGTACATGTGAGGCCCAACTCCCACCAGAACTTTGCTCAGAGGAAGCAGCTCTGTGGCCCTACTATGTGCATGTGGGTCCCAGAAAACAGAGGAATCTCTTTGTGACTCTCAAGAACAAAAAAGAGGGGTCAGGGAGATGGCTCCGTGGAATAAGCGCTTCCCTGGCAAGCACAAGGGCCCAAGTTTAATACCCAGTTCCTCCCCAACCAAAAAAAAAGAACCACTGGTCTGAAGAAGCCAGGAACCTGACCTGTACGTATGGTCCCCTTGTGACCCAGCCTGGCCTGTGAGTCATCCCAGCACAGCCTTGATGAACCAAAAAGAGCAGACTAAGGCCACCAGAGACAGTACAGTAAACTAGGAAACTGATAATGTGACACTAACAGCTCCAAAATGAGCAGGACCCTGGACCTGAAAGCTGGAAAGTTACTTGAAGCTGTACTCTTGACAGGCTCTCTTGCCTCACTACAATCACATGCATGTGCATGCATATACGTGCTTATTATGTAAGTGTCCATATGCACGAGTTTCACACACTCGCCACTGGGAGAACCCCATCAAAAGACCAACCTTCAAATCCAAACTATACCCACGGGCCACCCTGGCCAGGCAAAGCACCCCCAACCTCCTGTGACCAGCTCACGGCTTAGAAGTGTCCAAGAATTCTTGAATAATGTTTTTGACAGGCACCAAAGCCTTTTCCTTGTCCTGCGTGTGGAGAGCTGGGGCTCCCCCCAGGGAAGACTCTCCTGGCAGCTCCTGTCTGAGCAGCTGGGGCCAGCTCCAGGAACACTAAATTCTGGCTGGTCTTCCAGCCAAGAGCTGGTTACTTTAGAACCCCTCTTCTCCCCCCATCTTACAAGCAGGAGCCAGCCAAGGTATTCGTCATATTTCTGAGCTACCCTGCTGCTTGATTTATGCACACAGGGCAGAGGCTAGCATTGCAGAGGGAGGGGAAGGCAAGCTGGGGATGGGGAGAGGTGGCATGTGGCCCCTCCTGTCAGCCAAGGGGTTGCTGCTCTTAGGATCAACTCAGTAGGCCGCTGCTCAGGCTGAGGAATAAGCCTCCTTCACAACCCAGGGACCCGTAAATGAGTTCGATCTCTTTCCTTGTTATGAGCTCTCTCCATGAAAGGAATGAAGCTTCATTTGCCCTCTCACTAGGCTTCACCCAAAAGTCTTTCCCAAAATATTTCCAGCCTTCACCTTCAGGATGTTGAGTGTGATCTCTTTGGCCAAAGAGAAAACGAGTAACAGATGAAGCACTTACAGATGAGGCCACCAAAGCCAGAATGTTAATCACCTCAAGCATGTGCTGCTCCCTCCAAATCTGCCTGGATCTCCTCAAGAGATCTTTGATTGGAGACTTTTCCAATGAGGGGGTGTGGGTTTGCTGCTAATGCTGGGGAACATACTTGAGGGGCCAACTGCGATGGCAGCTGTCATGCTGTGTATTGCATGTGGCTGTTTCAATGACTTTGAATGGCTGAAATACCGACAGCAGATCTTGGTGAAGCTCAGACTTCCACACCATTCCCATAAAAGCGCAAGATGCTGTCATCCAAGATGAATAAAAATGCCTCTTTTTATTCCACTGCATATGAAAGCATGAGCTCATTGGAATATATTTAGAGCGAGATTTGGCAGCCTACACACGTTTACCATTCTCGGACTGGAAGCTCTGGTGTAAATCAGAGGCTCTGTTCCCCTCTCACCTTTTCTTTCTCTAAGAAGGTAAATGTTGATTCCAGTTTATAGTCTCCTTTCTTGATAGTGCAGGATATTAACTTTTCTAAGTGACGAATCATATCCTCCCTCAGTGTTGATGTCTAGCTAGTAAGTCTTGGGATCTCACATAGCCACTAAACCACACGTGCCTCAGGTCTATTAGGTAGAAGTCCACAATGCCATTGGTCATAGACTCTTTCTTTTACTCAGACCTAGGATTCCTGCTGGGGTTTTCAGCAATAGCCAACTCTAGGATTCTCAGTGTCCTGTCTCCTTGCACTGATCCAAGCAATGGCTGCACTACAGCCCTGGAAATCTTTAAAACACACTGATCCTGGTTCCCAACCCGAGATTGACATTGTATTGGTATGGGATGAAACCAGCATTGGAAACTTTGTGAAGAATTATACTCTGTTTTTAATTGTTTTTCTAAAATTATTTATGCATGGAAAAAGATTTGGAAGCATACTTACCAAAATGGTAAATGACTATCTCTAAGTAACAGAATTAAGAGAAATTTTTATTCACTTATGTGCTTTGATTATATGTCCTTTTTTCTTTTCCTTCAACAAAACAAGTTGCCAAGAAATAAATTAATATTAGGGGGGTTGGCACTCCTTGTTTTCCCTGCTTAAAGAGAAAGATGCTCAGGATGCCCAAATCATAGTCTCTCATTTCCCTCCCTAGCTTGATTTTTATCCTTCACTCTCAGTTCTGGAAATGCCACCAGATCCGCACCAGCTGCCCACACGCCAACAGCCATCCTAGCTCCTACCTCTCTAAATCCTTCTGTGCAATTACTCACAAAGTCTCTGTTTGGCACTTTATTCTTTTGAAATGCTGGGGATCAAAACCCAGAGCCTCTGGCACAGTAGGCAAGTATCCTACCACAAAGCCATACCCTCATCTAGTACATTCAGTTCTTTCTTTGTGGTACTGGAGATTGAACCTAAGTCCTTGCTCATGGTAGGCAAGTGTTCTGCCACCGAGTGACATCCCCAGAGCTTTTTGACACAGAATCTTTCTAAATTATCCAGGCTGGCCTTGAACTTACAATTTTCCTGCCTCTCTGTCCCCATTCCCAGAAGCCGGGATTATAAGTATGTGACACTGCAGGCTACATTCAGCTTCTTAGTATTTCTCTGCTCCTCTACTCCTGTCCATACAGGTGCCCTTGGCTGCTTCCTCTGTGTGCCCCCCATTTGCTCACTTTTTTTCACAGTAATGGGGGAGACTCCTCACCCAGCGCTTGGTCTCAGGACCCACAGGATAGAGTAGCCTCTGTGAAAGACACACTCTAGCCACCATGGTCTTCCTGGTGCCCCGAATCTGCTCCTGTCACCTCACTTGCTAACAAACTTTCACTGACCTTTTGTTTTCTATCTCATATCTCAAGTATGGCTTATGAGGCCCTGCATGACCCAGCCCTACCCTGTTTAGAGTTCTGATCCCACAGTCTCTCACACTGTGTTTCCCACCCAGGGTGGACAATAGTTGGGGGTCCCCCCACATGCCCAATTCCCTGACTCCAGACCACATCCTGTGCTGTGCCCAGCTTGGAATTTCATCTTCCCCAGTTAACTCTTGCCCTGCAAAGCCAGTGGAGGGCCTCCCCCCAACACTTTCCAAATGTGCCTCCACAGAGTGGAAACCACAGCCCTGTCGGGTTTAGATGGGCCACTCAACACTGCACAGCCTCCTGTAATCACCATTTTCAAGAAAGAAAACAGACTCAGTATGTGTGTGTTTCACTTCTCTGGAGGAAATATAAATTCACTAATCCCTTCCACTTTAATCAAGCCCAGGAGGAAAGGGCTGCCAGGGGAGCCTTTCCAGAATGTAATCAGCAGGGGAAAAGCACAGCACCTGCCTGAAGACCACATCTGAAGACTGTTCACATGCAAGGACAACTCGTGGCTCTTGGTTCTGCCCATCCAGCCAGTGTGGTGAGATATTCTTCTAGGTTACAATGACATTAGGTGGGTCCTGTCCCTAGCAAATCCATAGCCAACCTCATCTTATCTCTTTATTCAGTCTGACCGAGAGAAACCTCCTGGGCCCCTTTCTAAGTAGGTTCAGAAGTCCTGGGAGCTTGCAGGGGAAGGCTGGGAGGGGCTGGGGAACCATCTCAAGAAACAGGAAGTCTGAGCTGAGCTCAGTAACCTCTTCACAGGCACAAGCCAGTGCCGGGCTAAGGGCATGCTAGTATTATGCGAAGAGGCGCTTGACAGGGAGACATCAGACATGGCTGACCAAAGCAGTGCACACACTCCCACCAAACCAAGACATCTGAGAGGAGAGACAAACATGTCACCAGAGCTCAGGAGAGATTGTTTCTACCTGGGAAGCAACGGACTTCTTAGAGAAGAGGGCATTAAGCTGAAGCTTGAGGGGAGAGTAAGGTCTGGATGAGAAAGATTGTTAGTTGAGGGTAGAGAGAGATAGTAGAGATATTTTAAATCACAATGACAACTGTCAGGTTGAGTTGCACGAAATTGCTGATATGTACTGGTTTTGTAATAACATTAACTTGATGTGTTGAGAGGGTTTAACACTTACAGCTACAGTGTGGCAGTGGAGAAACACGGGTTGCAGAAAGAAAACAAGGCAAAAGTAACTCAGTCTATCAGTAGCTGGGAAAATATATGCTTTTAGTCTTTTGGTGCCATATTGATAGAAGGATCAGACAGAAAATGAAATTAAGATGTATAATATACATGTTCCAATTCCGTACAAGTAATGGGAACATTATGTCCTACAAACATGTATGAATAAAAAAATGAATTTAATTACACATTGGTAGAAATTTCCTAGGAATGGCATTTACTACTATCTCAGAAAAAAACTGCATAAGGGCTCAGTAAGGGCTGTTATCCAAAGCTAGTCTAAATAAGACTGTGAATTTTACAGTCAGACTGAAGGGTCAGTCTTTATAATCATAGGCAGACCGGACTGCATCCTGAATCGGAATGGTAAGAGTTTAAAACCCAACTCCACCAATTCTGTACTGTATGGCCACCTTCATAACTTTTCAAGCCTTGCTCTTCCAACCCAGAATGAGACCATGCCTGAACATAGCTTAGCTCAATTCTTGGCCCATAAGAAGCACACATTGGCTGTTAAAAAGCAGGCAGATGGTGGTTCAGCATTCAGGAGGCTGACACAAGAGGGTCATGAGGAGGAACCTGGTCTGGGATACATAGCAAACTTAAGACCAGCCTGAACTACATGGTGAGACTGAGACAGACACAAACTGAGAGAGAAACAGAGACACACATACACATAGAAGCAAAGACAGAAGCAGACAGAATAAGGAAAAAGGATGACATTAGGTCAACAAGTCACAAAAAGAGTCCTATCTTTTGCTTAGAGCTGTGCTTGGTCCAATGGAGATGGAGATATTGTAGATGGCTCAGTTAAGTAGAAATGTTATAGGCCTCCAGGTGAGTCAGTACAGTGCACAGAAACACAATACAGCTGTGGCTTGAGGCACATCTGTTGAAGGCCAGGCCACATAAAGATGGAGTGACCAGGCCTGAATGCTTCCCCAAGGGATAAATGATAGATTGATGAGTACACTATAGTTGATATCACCTGGTCCAATAAAATCTAGTCAAATGTCAGTCACCAAGATAAGTGACCAGGACCTCTTCATCCACCCCTTCCTAAAAAGGTCCTGTTCTTTCCATGTACACTTGCGATGTGACCTGCTTCCCCTTTGGATTGATATTACCTACGTGGTAATAATTATAATCTTATTGGTTGATCAGAGTTTTGACTCACACTGTACCCACCTTCTGATTTTGTACCCACCACATGATTTTGCTCTATAAAACTTCCTCTGTGAAGTGGGGGTCTTCTGCAGCCCACCTTGGAGTCCCCCCCAACTCTCAGGAGCTATCATACTCTTAACTTCCATTGTTCCTTAGAATTTATTCTTCAGTTTTGGGGAACATAAACTTGGACTATCTAGCATGTAGCAGGGTGGGAGTTATGTAAATATTATTTCCCCTCTAGCAGTGGGCCTGCAGCCCTATTTTAGTCATCAGCAGCAGAAGAGATGACAAAAAGTAATATTCACAGACCGAGAAGACTTAACAACAGGAATCCAGGCTCCATCGTGGCTGTAAGCACTCTGCAGCTCACCCCTCAGGGCAAGCCGGCAAAGGGCTGCCCGCACCGGACCTCTCCTGGCAGCACCGCCTGGCTAACTCTTCTGGCTGAAGCATTTCTATTACCAAGTCATACACGGTGGATTCGTTCCTAGGAAAACACTTGTCATATCGGCCATGGGCACCACAGGGTCAGGAAACACAGGTGCCGGGCTTTCCAGGAAAAGAGGTTTTGGCCACAGAGGAAAATATGCAAGGCCCACAGAAATGTACATCCTGACCAGCAGGGCCGAGGTCAGGCCAGGCCAGGGCTTGTCCGCTGAGCTCACCCAGGGCAGTTTCTTCTGCCTCATCCCAAAGCACTGCCTTGCTGGGGATGGGGACAAAGTCCCACAACCAGCAGGAAGTCTGGATTGTGAGTTTTCAAATACTTGATAAGAATTTCTAAGCAACACTTGGATTCCCAAGTAAATTGGATGTGAGATTGGACACTGCCTGGGTAGGAAACATCATCTGCAGCCTCAGAGCCCACATGGCTGCCTGCCCTGCCCCCTTAATGCTACCTGCTCTTCCTCAAACAAGTGAAGGGCCAGGCAGGCTTTCCCTCACTATAGGCTCTGGGGCCACCTGAGCCGGGATCTTCCTGCCTTTCTCTTTATCTTAAAACACACCCCTAGGACTGGTGAGATAGCTCAGTAGAGCACTGCTTAAGCAAGCTCAGGGACCAGGGCTCCATCCGCATCACCACATGCCACACTAGCCCCACCCCAGGGAGCACTGAGCTGGTCACCAAGACCAGTTCTGGTAGTGCACACCTGTAATCCCAGCACTGAGCAGGCTAAAACAGGAGGATCACTGCAAGTCCAAGCTGTGCAGTGAGACCCTGTACCAAACACATTAAAAAATAAATAGATACATAAAAACTTGAAGAGCTAAGAGAGCAGAGAACAGGAGCAAGTTTAAATGCCCTGAGAATGGCATATTTAGGGGAGAGAGAACTGTATAAAAGCCCCTCTTTTCACTACAGCCCTGCAGTTTAAATTTTTGTTCAAGTTGCCCTTTTCCAGTCCTGCTGAAAAGTCTGAAATACTTCTGGGTAGGAGAAACAGCAGGGACAGCTGGCAGCCCAGGAGTTGGCCTGGGGCGCTGACACTTAGGAGCCACCCAGAGGCCTGGGCACCAGCGCACGGTGCATGACTATTTCTTCCCATCCGCAGGCCAGAGCTCCTGCTGCCTGGAGTGAGGCTTCGGGCCTTGGTGCGTGGGAGGGAGGGGGCCTCTCCATCCCAGCAGGCCCCGAGATACTGGCCTCACCTCACCTCACTCAGATCGCTTTGCACAGCCACCTCCCCACCATGACTGTCCCATAACAGCCGCTGTGTTTCACATACAGGATTTGTAGGCTGTCAGAGGGAGGTCCTGGCACTCTTTAAGAGAAGAGGCAAGTGGAGCCGCAGAGGGGGTCCCCAAGCCCAGGCACCTGGAAAGGGGACAGGGCCATGGCCCCATATGCAGCAGGGTGTCACTCAGCTGTGGGCAGGGGCAGTTAGGAGCTTGCTAGTCTGTAACATTTGTGCCAGTTTCTGAGGCACATATGCCACCTCTCACCATGCCGAGGTTTCATTCTAATGTCATGAGAATTTAATCAGCTTTCACTGATAAAAGCTAGCTCTAAGGTGCCTGTAAATCCTATGCCACATATCCCCTTTCCTCCTTCCATGTCACAGAAGTCTGTCACATTCTCAGGGAAAGGGGACCAAATTAATTAGGTAACTTGGCCTCACCCCTCTCTGGCTGTCCTCCCTCACCATCCTTATAGACAAAACTATGGGTCTTTTTCTGGAGTTTCACAAAAAAAAAAAAAAAAACAACTTTAATAGGGCAGCTATCATGAAAATGGAGAAGATTCATATCACCTCAAGTGAACTGTTAAGCCATTCCCTCCCTTACATTTCTCCTTAGCCATTTCTACCATCCTGGGCTTTTGTCTCATGTCTCATGCTACACTGCTTTCTCCCCCACCCCCTCCAAACTTGATTGACTCCTCCTGTCAGGCCCGTCCTGTAGCCAGCCCCCCAGGCCTATACAGCCAGCCCATGACTGAAGCCACCCCTGGCTATGTCTGGTCTGATGCATCTCTGGCCACAGAGCGGGATAGCAGCTACTCGTCACACCTGCGTTCATGCCTGTGTGGAATCTCCTGAGTTTATACTCATACTGATCTCACCACTTCTCCTCAATGTTCCTCTAAATATCCATATGCTAATTATAGAGCTAATAAGGAAAGATTCACTTAAAACCATCAGATGCCTGTATACACTTACTAGAATGTCATAAATCGGAAACTCCGAATGCTGGTGAAGAGATGGAGTGACAGGAATACTTGCTGCTGCCGGGATGCAAACTGGCACAGCCCCCCTTGGAATGCAGGTTGAGTTTCTTATAAAGCTAAATAGTCTTTTATCAAAAGAGCCAGAAATTATGTGGTTTAGTATTTACTGGAATGAACTAAAAACTTATGTCCATGCAAAAACCTGCCCAGGGATGTTTACAAGAGCATTATTCAGAAATGTCAAGATTTAGAAATAACCAATATGTCCTTCAGTAGATGAATAAACACTGAAACACTGAAATATTATTCTGTGCTAAGAAGAAATGAAGTATGAGCCATAACGCACCACGGAAATACAGATTCCTGAATAAAAAAGCTAATTTAAAAAGGCTACACATTATAGGGTTCCAACCATGTGACATTCTGAACCATGAACACAGTAAAAAGCATGGTGTTTGCCATGAACTAGTGGGGAGGAGGGGTGAATAGGTGGAACATGGGGGCCTGGGTGTAGGGAAGACAGCCCACGTGGTGCTGTCACGTGCAGACTTGGCCTTTTGCATTGCCCCAAAGCCACACACTGCGCCACGCCACGCATGAATCCCAGTGGAAGCCGTAACCCTGGGGGATGGGGATGGCGTGGTCCACACACCGCAGACTGGGCGGCTGTCAGCAGGAGAGGCCGTGTGTGAGGGCCGGCTACAGACAAGAGCGTTCTGTACTTTCTGTTAATTTTTGCTATAAACCTAAAACTGCTCTTTTTTTTAAAAAAGCCTATTTTAAAAATTCATGAAGTTAGCAAGCTGGATTTTTGCACATGTTTAACATTGATTGCAAACTTAAACACATCCAACCCTTTAATTAAATTCATAAATAGCAGTTTCTCCTAAATTCTCTAAATACACTAAATATGCAAACAGAAAAGCAGGATTCCAAAGCTGTTTCATATAGTTACACTGAAATCTGTTATAAAAGCACTAATTCGGTGGCTTTCATTTTGTTTCTTATCCTAAATTCCACACCTTCCGGAGCTGCCAATTTTGACACCTTCCTAGGATTTCAGTGACTTTACCAAATACTATTTTTACCTTCCTAGGGCTTTTAACAATATTACCAGTCCACAAGCAACAGAAAAAGAGACACCTCAAGCTGCTGGGACTGCAAAATATGGGTGGCTGAGCCCTGGCTTCTGGGTCAGGACAAGACCCTGTGATCCGAAAGAGGGTGCTGCCTATACCATAGCTAAAGGGTATTACTTCAGCACAACTTTTCGGTCCACACCTTGGGGAAGGCATTTGGATTGTGCAACACTGAGTGTCTCCCCTAAAATGTAATAAATTCACATCTCATTTGACTACCAGCACGCAGTCCGTTCCCTGTCATCATGATGCACGGACGAGCTGTTGGCACGCTAAAGCGGAGCAGTCCTCTTGGGTGCCACGTGGCAACTTGTGGGCTACGTGGAACCTCAGCCTCTACGGGCAGAGGTGTGGAGTCTGCGGAGTTGGGGCTCCTCTCTAGGCCACAGGGAGCACATATGAGACCCCCTGTATTCAGTTACCATGTGTAACCCCATGCCTGAGGACATTCTGGGACAATTCTGTCCCCATTCTGGGACAATGACTCTCTTTTCTCAAATTGCCCTACTCTGGACTCCCTGCAGTGATTCTGTCCTGCACATGCAGATAGCAATGAGCACATATCTATACTTTATAGATGCACACAATTAACAAAAGAAACAAAGGCTGTGTTTATGAGAAATGCCCTGCCTTCTAAGGTCATGCAAATGAACACGTCCTAATCCTTATATTTACATTCCTTTTTATCTCCAACCACTTCTTGGTATTCTCAGGGTAGAAGCAAGAAGTTCATGGGAGAGTTGAGTGCAGTTCTCATTCTGAACAAGAGTTTTGAACCAAGAAAGCAGTATCAGAAGTGTAAAGAAGGACATAGAGCTGGGGGTCATTGGTGTCTGCACAAAAGAGCCCGAGGCTCATTCCACAAGTCCAGCCCTGGTCCCTGGGTGCACAGGGCACTGGAGATACAGACAGGTGAGGGCCCGGGGTAGCGGCCTTGACTTGCTGAGTTGGAGGCATTCCTTTCCTGTGGAAACATCCAGGCGGCAGCACGCTGACGCTGACGTATCCATTAGCGTTGCTAACATGAACCACAGGCAGAGGCAGCCTCCCAAGCTCGAGGCAGGTGGCTTGGGGCTGTCTGTTGCCAAAGGATGCTCTCCAGAGGCCTTCAGCAGCTCGGGCTATTTGCTTACACTGCTTAGGAGGACTTGGAGACTCTTCTGTTTTCCTAATTCTCATTTTGTCTGAGTCCTTGCCAGGAATCCCTGATGTTTTCACTTAACGCCAGAGTTCCAACCAAAATTAGCAAACAGCGCAGAGGGCTGGGCCCCAGAGTGAGGGGCTGACCTCTTCTCCCCATTGCCAGCCCTAGAGAATGACAGAGGGGGGTTAGAGACCTGGAACCAAGGCCACAGAGGCTTGCAGAGAAAATCCTGCCCATCCCAGAGGATGGTCTCTTCCTCCCAGGGTTTCCTGTAGGGTTTGGAGCCTTTGAGCCAGGAAAACAGCAAGGTTTGCAAGGAAAATACTCCGGCCACCTCCCCAGCAGCACTCTGGTGGAGCCGGGGGTAGTCTGACCCAAGCATCACATGTCCAGGACACAGCCCTGGCCAAGGACGTGGCCAGGTCCCCTTTCTGGGAAGACGAGGCCGCTTTGGCCAGTGTAGGATGGGGCGCATCTGGAGAAGCACAGTTTGAATTAAGCCCGGCACGAGGCAGCCTGTTTCCACTCAGGCTCTGAAAGGGGCAGCTTGAATGTCAATTGTTTACCTAATCTAGTGTTGGGTTGTTATTATTTTTTTTTATTCTTTCTTGATTGCAGGAAAGTGCCAAATGTAATCAGACCCTCAGAGCCATCACTGGTCTCTGCCCTGAGCCAGGAAAAAACTCAGACCTGAAAAGGGATCACTTCCCAAGTCAAAAACCAGTGGAGCTGTCCTGTGGCAGCTTTGTTTCTCACTACCCCAATATGGATCCAACCCCGCCTCAGCTCTGCACATCTCCTGCCTGCTCTGTCCTTCCCATCCTTTTCCTGCTGCTGAGACCCCACTTTCCTCTCAAGGCTGAGCTTGGTCACTATTTTTCCAGCCCATAATAACGGGGGTCCTCATTTTATATGCTTTTTGGCCTGTTAGTCTGGCTGTTAATCTGCACACATAATTAACTCTATAAGGACTTAAGAGATAAATAAATGAATCTGATGCTGTCATAAAAGGCGGTGGAGGGAAAGGGGGTAAAAGGAATTGAGATCTAATATATATATATATATATATATATATATATATATATATATATATATATATATATTACCAAAACCCCACAGTGAATGTAACCATTATGTCCTTCAAGCATGGACTAATAAAAATTTTTAAATAGTGGGGTCCTTATCAACTCTCCAGACAAAAAGAAAGATATGATGCAGACCTTGCCTCCCAACAGCTTCTTACACAGATGGAGGCAGAATATACGCATCCACTACATATCCCCACCCTCTGGGAGGCCAAGGCAGGAGGCTCACAAGATCAAGCCCAACATGGCATCAGATACATACAGATGCATAGAGGGACACGCTTCTCCAGGAGAATCAGTCACACCATCTCCCCCCCAGTCTTCTTCTTATGCTGTTGGCAACAATCTGCAGGTGGGCCTTCTACCCAGCACCACCCTGGCTCAGTTCATCTGGGTGTTCCAAGTTGCTAATCAACATGGTCAACTTGCTAACAACACATTTCCTTAAACTCGAGTCTCCAGTGGTGAATTTGTGCAAACTTAACAGGTCTTGGTCTATTCAGATTTACATTAATATAACAAGTACATATGTACAATTTTTATTGTACTCATTCCTGCACCAAAAGCAAAATATTAAAAAGGTGATCAAAATTCAAGGCCGAAACACAATACTTTGACTAATTAACTTGATTACAAATACATTTAACAACTACACTAAAATCATATTAAAAGAGCTACTATAATCATAATCCTTGCCTCCAAAAAGTTTTTAGCAACAGGGCCTGGCAGCCCTGAAAAACAGGGATTTCCTGTGCAGTTCAAATACACGCTTCCCTTCTGGTAAAAGGTCTTGGGTCATTCTCAATTGTCCTGTTTCTTCTCAACAACCATGACTGCCTCCTGTGTCACCCCTGCAGCACACAGCTCCAGGAGAGCCTTCTCTCTGGACAAAGACTCCAAGTCATCCTGCTGGCTCTTTGCTCTTAATTTTAAACACAGATCTGGCCCAAATTTCTCAACAATAACCATGTCGCCTTCCCAGAAGTACACTGCTTTGAAATTTTCCTGCCCTCCCTGCAATATTTCTAAACACAATCAAAATACAGACCAACTTCATACCAAAGCACAGCATACACCATGTGGGACCCAGAATCCAACGCAGTCTTTTTCCATAGAGGCCTCCTATGTGAACCTCACCCTAACCAGCAGCAATTCTATCAGCACTGATTTGCCAGGCTCTAATTGGAGTCTCCTGGTTAGTTTACAGCATACAGGGGCTGCACGTTGGGCCAGTCTCTCAAAACCTTTCCAAATTTTTCCCCAGGCTCTTAAACCACATGGCCAGCTCACATCACAGCCACGGCCCACTCTGGGTACCAAAACCTAGCAGTCAGGGACTCACTAGAGAAACAGATATGACATGAGATCCACAAATGTATAAGAAATCACGAGATTGGCTGAGGACGGTCAGCCACAGAGTAGGAAGGGGAAGTGTGCAGTGAGTACCTGCTCGCTGGAGGCTGACGGATTCAGTACAAGGTCTGGGCTAACTGCAGTGCTTTGTGCAAGTCTGTATCAGGAGGCCAATGCACCTGAATGGAAAACTGAAGGATCCAAGGTGGAAGCTGAAAAGCCTGCACCAGAAGCCAGGAGATGATATCCAAGCTGAGCACAAAGACTGGAGCTCCTCCGAAGAAGGGAAGCACATCCATCCTTCCTCGTTTCCCCTTTATCCATCCCTAGTGTGCAGAGTTGCTTCTAAACTTTTCATGTTGACACAATCAGTCAACCACTACAGAGGGGAAAGAAATCCCTCTAGTGTATAAAGGAAATCCTCAAGGACACCTAGCCTTTTGTCTTCCTCAGTTCTCCCAGGAGTGTTTGTTTGATACAGGGTCTTACCATGTACCTTGAACTCACTGGGTAGCCCTTACTAGCTCCAAACTTGCAGCGATCTTCCCTCCTCAGCCTCCCAAGTGCTGGGACTCTGCTCTACCACACTCATAACTCCCGGGAGCATTTCCCTGTCTCTTCACCATTATTCTGCCACCACTACACATACTTCCACCCTGGGTTGGGGTATAAGGTTTCTGAGGTTGTCAGGAAAGATGGCCTATAAGTCTCCCTTACTGTCCAGAGTCTGGAAGTACAGGGTCTTCATGCTAGCACCTCAAGAGTGTGTGCTTCCTCCTGGATCTCAGCAAAATACCCACCTCCCTGCACGGGAGGATGCAGTGGTGATTTGCACAAAACACTCAGGACCTGCAATTAGAACTTACTCGACAGGTGCAAGTGGACCTACTGCACACTGTGTGGCCAACCGCCCCACCCCCACCCCCGCAGGAAGCCATGTGTCATGTGACTGAAAGAGACTGGGGGCAGACAAAACTCAGGGAAGCTGATCTTCCTCCTCTTTCTGTACCCACTCTCCACCCCTCCCAGCCAGCTTCCTCTTATCGGTCCTGGACTATCTGTCCCTCTATGACACACCTGAAGGAATGATTCAGACAGAAGGAGAGGAAAGTGCAAAAGATGCTCATCATATCTTTATTTAAAAGATGATTTCAGCAGACCCGCATGTGTAAACATGGTGTTGTCCCCCTAGTATGAGAAACTGAAAGAGTAAATAAAGTCTAAGGGACTAGGAGATGGCTCAGTAGAATAAGCACTTGCCTGGCAAGCACAAGGGCCTGAGTTCAATCCCCAATTGCACAAAAAAAATAAAGTCTGAACTACACAATAGATAATTGTAAAAGGGAAAGAAACTGCTCAAAAGGAGCAGAATGGCTGGGATGGGGGAACATTCCAGAACAACTGGGATGAGGGAAGAAAAAAATATATACACATATGCACATAAGAAAGCTAAGATAATTTCACTACTAATTTCTATTAGTTCATTGAAGAAACAGTTAATGCTTATATCATGTGATCAATTTTGCATGTCTGTATCTTGTAATGTGAGCAATTACTTTGAAAATATGTAAAAAACTGAAAATAATATGTAATATAATAGCCATTCTTAATTTCCTATTGCCTTGTTTTGAAATTCTGTATCATTGTTTTTATTGGGTTTTTTTTCTCTTTAAAATTAAAAAAAAAAAAGATGCTTTTCAGTCTTGGACTATTGGGGAACAGTTTAACTTTGAGACCAAAAAAAAGAAAAAGACCCTGCAGATATTAGGATGGATCCACATGAATCCATGGAAAATGGAAACATGTTTATAAAGTGGTTGTAAGTAAAATAAACAGAATACAATGTGCCTGTAGGCACTGAGTAGAACTATGGAAAAAACACTATTTCTCAAGCTCCAGTAAGTGAAATTGATAGTATAAGAGGAGTAGGCAGGCTCATACACTGGTTTTATTTCCCCTTAAAATTATTTTAATGTTATTGTAAAGTTATAGTAATAATAAAATTGTCATATAAAATTTAGAATGCCAATCCACTGTCCCATTCTACATGAGCTCAACGCAAGAGGATCAGAGCTTGCACGACCCTCCCCCTGGTTGTATACTTGACCAGGAAGAAGTTTCCTAGGAAGATGTCTTAAGTGGCAAGGACATGCGAAGACAGAGCTCTGGGTGGTAGCATGGCGCACGGTCTCCACTGGGGCAGAGACAGGACACATCTGACTCCTCCCAAGACTGGAGAATTCAGGTGGTCACACACTGTCACACGATCCTCGGTTCCTCTCAGGGGCCAAGTCCCAGAGGCCACAAAGACAAGGAATAAGACACTGACCTCAAAATAGAAGGAAAACTATGAAGAGGATCAGTGTGGAGTCGACACAGTGATGTGGGTAAGGCCCACCCTGGGGGTCAGGGTGCTCCAGGAGACAAACTGGGGACTTTGGAACAACAATTTAGGTTCCAGTTCCAACACTTACTACCCAGGTAACCAAGAACAAGCTATTAATCTCAACCAAGCCTCAGTCTTCTCTTCTATGAAATGGGCATTTAATGATCCCCACTTGCATGTCAAGAGAAACCAGGGATGTGAAAGCCCTAGGTCTACACATGCCAGGTACTCAGGAAATGCTGGTTCCCAACACTGATTTTTCATGGAGCTGGATGGAAACCAAAGAAGCCTGTGTCGAGTCCATGGTGTTGCCAGCAAATCACAGGCTGGGCTAGAAAAAGCACTGTACAACCAGACAAGAGGTGCCAAAAACCCAGGAAATTTCCAAGAAGCCCAGGGAATGTATAGCTCAGAAACTTCCTCTAGGAATAGTTCTTCTTACATGGTTTATGCTTTATCAGCACCATCTATATCAGAATCCATGATACAAGAACTCTAAACACATTCCCAAGCGTTGGGTGCTGTGGCTTCCCAGGGATTTTCCCACTGCATTCAAGAAAGGTTGGGGAGTGGGATGCTTACTCCGTGGTTCCTGCGGGCATGCTCTCTCGGGATCCCACGTGCGCTTCAATGCACGATTCTCAGATCCATGGGGCTGAGTCAGTGCTCAAGAGAACACTCATCTCCAAACTTCCTGGACTAAATGTGCCAACCCGACACCTACACTGAGAGATGCCCGGCAGGAGGGAGTCTCTGTGTGTGTCATTTTGTTAAATAAAATTGTAAGAGGCCAGGGACCTGGACCCAGAACCTGCTCTGGGCCCAATAGCCCAAAATCATGTAGGATTCAATCACATTACTTAATCTCTGGTTGGGTGCAGAAGGCCCTGAACACAGTTAACCATGACTGGTTGGTTGAATAACTTGTAGCAAAGTAAGTTGTCCTCTCCGTCTTGCTTCCATTTTGCTATAAATGAGTGGGGCCGGGGAGATGGCTCAGTGGAATAAGCACTTTTCTGGCAAGCGCAAGGGCCTGAGTTCAATCCCTGGTTCAGTTAAAAAAAAACAAAAACAAAAAAAAATTGCCTGTCGCGCGCAACCTCGCCAGCAAGGAAGACGCAACACTAGACTCTTCTTTCAGCAGTTTATTCAGGACCCTTGAGCAATCTTCTTCTACCTCGAGGGGAAGCCCGCTCTTAGTTAAATACCTTCTGGGCGTCCAATCCCGGAAGGCCACGTGGGCATCACCAATAGGTCCAGGTATGCGGAAGTGAGCCATAGCTTTAGCCTTAGCCATATATGGAGTTGTTTATCACGGAGAGCACTCACCCAGCGGGGGGGGGGGGGGGGGGGGGGTGGAAGGCGGAAGCCAGCACCATCTTTCAGGCGCGGCTATTCGCAGCTCTCTACAGTTCCCCCTTTCTGTTTATAGCAACAGGTGAGAACAGAGGCCCGATCCCTGTTGTGCAAGGACAGAGGCCGGCTCTTGCCCACGTGTGTTGCACTCAGGGAGTGTCAGCGCTGTCCGACGCCCTTTTTCACAGGGGTGGGGTGGAAGGCATCGAACCCACATGCAATCGAGTATGTTCTCCTTAGATTCCAGCTTGGCCGCTCTGGTCTCTAAGTGCAGTGCTTTGCCTCGCACCCTGTGCCGGTAAACTATTTGTGTAAGGTGGCCAGCCAAACACCAGGGGACTGTCCAGTCTCAATGGCTGCAAAGGCTTGAACTATCATGGCTGTACCGCGACGCTGAAGGAACCTAACACGGCAGATGCACCAC
>PVKA01030535.1:0-27214 GCA_004027165.1 Ctenomys sociabilis | reverse complement strand
TTCCCGGGGTCAGCCCTCCTGTGTCAGGCAGGGCGTTCCCCAGGTGGGTGGGCCTGGGCTTTGGTGGGTTTTCTGGGCTCACAAAAGGATAGTGGATGATCTTATTTACTGAGTAGGCTGTACTGAGCCGGCCAGCTTGTGCTGGGTCCGGGTCTACAGGCCGTAACCCAAGAAGGCTGGGAAAGGTCCCTCTGGTGCAGTGGGCCTGGAGCCCTCACTCACAGGCCAGGCTGTGCTGGGTTTCGGTCCGTAGCGTGGGACCGTGGATTGCTAAGAAATGTCCCTCCGGTGTGGCAGGCTTGGAGTTCTCACTCTAGGCCAACCTGCACTGGGTCTGGGGCTATGGGGTGGGACCAGTAATCACCTGGAAATGTTTCTCTGGCACAGTGTGCCTGGAGCTGTCACCGGGCCATGGGGGGTGACGGGCAGCTTAATCCCTGGGAAATGTATCTCAGGCATGACGGGCCTGAGGTTCTACACTCACTGACCTTTGATGCCCAGAGAATTGGGGAAATTCCTACTCAATCAGTGGACTTTAGGTCAGGGGATCTGGGGAGGTGTTGGTGAGTGGGTCCTGAGGTTTCAGGCCAGTCACTGTCTTGGAGATGTTGGGGACAGGGATCCGTATAGCGCGCGTGGGAAGAAGCCAAAGGCTCTCCCTCAGACTCACCACACTCTCACTTATCTGGGAAGCCTGGTTAGTCCTGTTAATTCACTCTGGCTGGGCGAGCTTGGCACGGGAACCAGGAAGCCGCTAGAGTCAGCCACTGTCTCAGGCTGGTCTCTGGCTGGGCGTGCGTGGGCTACGGAAGAGGATGGCGGAGTTGGCTGCGCTGTCTCTGGCAGGTCTCAGGGGCTGGGCGGGCGTGGGCCGGATGGAGGAGGATGGTGGAGTGGGCCCGCGCTGTCTCTGGCCGGTCTCTGGGGCTGGGCGGGTGTGGGTGGGATCCAGAAGGCTTTTTATTAGGTTTCATATTTCATTGGCTATTACTGGCTTATTGATAGTTGTTCTATCTTCCTGATTCAGTTTTGGTAATTAGTACCTTTCCAGGAATCTGTTAATTTCTTTTGTATCTTCTGTTCTGTGCTTGTAAAGATTCTCGAAGTAGCTATTGATGATCTTATGAATTTCTACTGGGCCTGTGGTGATTTGAACTTTTTCATTTCTTATTTCTTGGATTTGAATTTTTTCTTTGTTCTTTTTTATTAAGTTAGCTAGGGGTTATGAATTTTCTTTAGTCTTTCATTCATTTTCATTCATTGAATCTTTAAACTATTTTCTTCATCTCAATTGAATTAATTTCTGCTCTAATCTTTATGATTTCTTTCCATCGTTGGGCTCTGGGTTTGGTTTGCTCTTCCTTTTCTAGATGTTGGAGGTGAAACAGTAGGGTGTTTATTTGTTCCCATTCTGTTTTCCTAATGTGTGAGTGCATAGCTATGATTTTCCTTCTAAGAGCTGCTTTCATAACATCCCATAAATTTTGGTAAGCTGTGTTGAATTATCATTGAATTGTAGATATTGTTGAATTTCTTGTTTAATTTCATCTGTGACCCATTGATTGCTGAGTAGGGACTTGTTCAATTTCCATGTATTTAGCTTGTTTTTCTGGTTTCTTTTGTCATTCATTCCCAGTTTCATTGCACTGTGGTTGGATAATTACACTGTTTTCTTGCATATACTTAAGCATGATCTATGAACCAGTGTTTGATATATTTTAGAGAATTACTCATATGCAGCTGAAAAATTGTCTATTCAACTGCAGTTGGTTGGATCACTCTGTATATGTCTACCAGGTCAATGTGTTCCAATCTTTGGCTTAATTCTGCTACTTGTTTGCTAATTTTTTTGTCTGGTTGACCCATCTTTTTAAGATAAAGGGATGTTAAGGTCTCCTATTAAGACAGTGGTCTTGGATATTAGATTTTTCATGCCCATTAAGATTTGTCTCATATACTTGGTTGCTCCTGTATTTGGTGCATAGATATTTATGAGTGTTACCTATTCCTCTTGAATTTTTCCACTAACTAATATGTAGTGGCCTTTTTTAAATTTTGTTTGATCCTTCTTGGTTTGAAGTTGAGACTGTCTGAGAACAGAATTGCTACTTTTATTTTTTTTTTTCTGAGGTGCTGGGGCATGTAGGATTTTTTTCCATCCTTTGACTTTCAGCCTATGAATATACTTTTGAGTTAAGTATGTTTCTTGTATACGGCATATTGGATTTTATTTCGTAATCCATTGTGCCAGTCTATTTCTCTTAATTGGTGAATTGAGTCCATTTACATTGATGGTTATAATTGAAATGTGTGGACTTACAATTATCACATTATTTGCTTGTTGGAGTTTAGTCCTTTTTGTCCTCTGTTTAATTGTTTGCCCTATTTAGTGGGTTCCTTCTGTTCTCATTCTTGGAGTTCTGGTCATTGTGGTCTCTTTCTAGTAGCCTGTGTAGGGTTGGCTTTGTCATCCTGAAATTCTTTAGTTGTTCTTTGTCGTGGAAGTATTTCACTTCTTCATCAAACTTGAAAGAGAGTTTTGCAGAGTATAGCAGTCTGGGCTGGAATTTGTTTTCATACAGGACTTGAAGAACTCTGTTCCATGCTCTGCTTGCCCTCATAGATTTGTAGAGACCTCGGCTGTAATTCTGGTGGGCTTTTCTTTGAATGTGATCTGCTTCTTTTCTCTAGCAGCTTTCAGAATATTATCCTTGTTTTGGATTTCTGGGATCTTGACTATTATATATCTCGGTGTGCTTTTAGTTGGGTTGAAGTTATTTGGTGTTCTCTATGCTTTGGTTACCTGAATGTTGGATTGTTTCCTCACATTTGGGAAGTTTTCTGCTATTACTTCTGCCCACATTCTTTATATATCATTTGTATTGGCTCCTCCTTTCTCATTGATGTCAATTAATCTCACATTGTTCACCTTGTCATTGTTTGTGGGTGACGGATTATTTTTTCCTGCATATTCATTGTTTGTAAGAGACCCTTTCTCACCTTTTCACTAGCTGCACCAATGTCTTCAAGATCTGAAATTCTGTCTTTGCTTTTACTGAAATGGTTTTGTAGACTCATGGTTGAGATTTTAAGTTCTTCTATATCTCTTTGACTCTGCTTCATACATTCTATTTCTTTCCTATATTGCTCATTCAAGGACTCTATCGTATTTCTAATCTCCTCTATTTTTTTTTCAATGTCCTCTTTAGAGGTAGCTATTAATTCTTTTACTGAAGAGTTTTTTTTTTTTCCAAATTGTGTTTCCTCCATATATTTCTGGAATTGCTTCTCTACTTGAGATGTTATGATTTCCTAGATTTTTTTATTTCAGAAATTATTTCTGCTGTGAGTTTCTCTTTACCTTTCTGCTATTGTTTCCTTGCTTGTGACACTACTAATTCATATGTTTCAGCTGGAATAGTGTTCTCTGCACTAGTTCTGGGTGGGCCTTGGGTTTCCCCCACACATTTCTGAATTTGATTCATTACTTCACATATTATGTACTCAAAAGTTTCTTTTTTTATTTCAGGTGTTAGTTCTGGTCTGAGTTCCTCTATACCTTTCTGCTGCTTTTTCTTTGCTTCAGACCTCTGTTAATTCATTCATTTCAGCTGAACTAGTGTCCTCTGCACTTATTATTGGTTGGCTCAAGGCCTGAGATTGCATTTGTCTCCTTGTCTTTGTTATTTTGTATAGCACTGACCTCTGACCTTTGGTGCAGTTACAACTTTAGTGCGTAATGAGATTTTTGTGCCATTCTCTAAAGTTCGAGATTATCTAGTTATGCCTGGCCTGGATCTAGTTGTTTTGTTCAGTTCCTTTTTGCTGCAGCCCTTGTGGCACAGCTTTGAGCATTTTGTTCCCCTCTGTTGTGTCCCTGGCCTAGAGACAACCGGGAAGCACAGAAGCTGTCCCACACACTCACTGGGCTGATCAGTGTCCGGAAGAGTTACAAAACTTATCACTTGCTCAGCGGACTTGGGGGTAGGGGTAGAGTTAACAGTGCATCATTTCATGTACTATATTTATTATCTGTATGACAGTAAATACCTATATTCTCTGCAAATAATTTTTAGTTTTATTTTTTCTTATGTTATAAATCCCTTAATACATTACTGCTGTTTTAAATGGTCAATTGTATTTAAAGTGGTAAATACAGAATACATTAAGTTCCTGACTTACAAATGGATTTCAGATTAGGAACAGCTGTAGATATGAGCAAATCACAAAAGCTGCTTATACATCTGCTGGCCATTGTCATGGTTGTGCTGCTGTGTGCTTACTGCACAGTGAGAGGTATAAAGCAGTACTCTGTCATTGGGGACTCACTCTGTTTTTGTGTGTTTGGTTTTGTTTATCTTTTATATTGTGTATTTGTATTAAAGCACTACAAGACTTACTTTACTGGAGTTACCAATGAATGCAACTTGTAAACATTCTCCAAGAATGAAAGTGCCTTGTAAGGGGGGGGCGGGGTTGTATAAGATCACACTTCGCAGTTGCCCACCTTTTCACTTTGTCTGGTGGCTTTGTCCCTGCCTTTGGACATATCTTTCCATCTGATACTATTTACTGCATTCTCAAGGACAAGCTTACACACAGCTTACTTTTCTGTAAATTTAAGCTCAATCTTACTGCCACATTTCTATATTTAACATGGCTCTGAAGTTGAATAAGTAGGCAGAAAGTAAAAAAAATGACTGGAGAATAATGAAATAGAAAAAAATAATTTTTTCATTGTATTTATTTGGTACAAGGTCTCACTATGAAGCTTGCACTTGCAGTGATCCTCCTGTTTTCAGCCTCCCTAGTGATTGATTTACAGGCACGCACCACCACACCCAGACTCTGTAGCAGGCTCAGTGCACCCCGGGGGTGGGGCCAGCACAGCAAGAGAGACCAGGGATCCAAATCTGGTCCAAAATAGAAAAAAAGAATTTAAATATTTGTATCATGTGAAGGAATTTGAGTTCTGTGATGTATGCTGTGCGGAGCTAAGATTTCAGTACCAAGACTGGATTTTAGATTTCTTACCTCTAAAATCTATGACTGCTATGAAATGATAGACTTTCTCTAAACCCCAGTATCTTTTGGTAAAACAGAGATAAAATGTAATGAAGTCTGTCACTGGAATTATTCAGGCTTAGTATTGGCGTATGGCTCATGTCCTACAAATAGAGATCCCTTGAGCATGTAGCCTTTCATGAATTTTTTTTTTTTATTTAAAAGAATCTTGGATATAACCTTAGGGAAATTTGATTTCATTTGTGAGGTTTTAAGTGTCATATTTGGTCTAGAATAGATGCATAGCGGAGAAAGAGAAGACTGTATGAGAAACATATGACCATAATAGTATCAATTTTCATTATTGCCTTCACAGAATGTAGGAACTAAATAACTTTATTTTACAGCCATAAGCTTGAAATGCTTTTGCAAGCTTAAGCCTTTAAGCTTTTTCCCATATAATGCTCCTAGAAATTGTTTTACTTATTATTCATTTATTTTTAATTTTTATTGTTGGAGACAAGATCTCACTGTAGTTAAGGCTGACCGTGAACTCACTATGTAGCCCTCACTATCCTAGAACTCATGCTGAACCTCCTGCCTACATTAAGTAAAGGATTTATGCATTAAATTTGGATAGCGATGATTGGACTCAGTGTTATTACTTACCTTTATAAGAAAGGACATCTACAAATTATGGAAGTCATTTATATTACTGTTATATGTGAACCACCTCGTTCAGTCATGGGGTATATTGTAAATATTTCATAATTTAAGAACTATAGAAGTGTACAAATTGATATAGGAAAAAATTTGTAAGTTATCAGTTTTAATCATAATCCACATGGGTGTATGTGGAGGACAGGAGAAAGGGAGATCTATTTCCAATTGCCAAATCTAATGTGAAAGTCTCCACATATCAGAGAATGTGTTATTAAATAAATTTCTATAAAATGATAAAATTAATTTTATGCTACAGTGCTTCATCCAGAAACCATGTGTTGTAGGGAGAATTTGGTGCTGTTTTTGAATAAAAAGCGACTTTTTATTTTTGCTATTCTATAATGCTTACATCCTCAGATAAATTAAAGCGACTGGTCCCATTTATTCACATATAAATCCATATCACCAAATGTCTCTATGTTATCACAATAACTGAGCCATAATATTTGCTTTTGGTCAGCTGCATCCTTAGAGGCCAGTAGACTCAACATTGGAAGGTTGATTTTAGGTTCATTGGAAGGTTGATTTTAGGTTCAATTAGCATTTTATGGAAATCTTAAGAATAGTTAAGTCTTCACCTACTTCCTTTAGTTTGTGTTCCTCAGTGGTCCCTATCAAGTACATAAACAAACCTAAATACAAATTCTAAATGGAAATTTTGGGTGATCTTTTTCATTGTGTTATCCAGGAATAGTTGATAAATCTGTGATTTTTGTCCCTTTCATAAGGCAAAGACCGTCACATTAGCATTCCTTTCCTGTGTGTCATCGTTACAGCAATCTGTGTCCTCCAGGGACAACACCCTTTTTTTTCTCACACACATTGGGAGGAGGATTGTTTGCTTTATTAATGGTCAGAATGTAAATGATGATGACTTGTATTTTATGAAATGTAAACAAGGATGCAAATATCCAATAATTTTCTCTGCAAAAAAAACTGAACTGACACTAGCACTTCAAACCCTTACAGATGCAGCTTTCTCTGTAAATCCTTCCTTTCTTCCCTCAAATCTCCTCCTTTGTGCATTTTTCTCTTCCTCCTTGCTCCTTCCTTGCCCCTCCATCCCATCCTCCTCCCTTTCTTTAATGCTTTTCTATTCCTTCTCCTCTTCTTTCCTGTCTTTTCTTCCACTTTGTGATCAATAAGACTTAGTTTCCATCTACAAGCAGTCATTAAACATATTCTAAGAGAAAATGTTTTTAATTCTCGACATTATTGTTTAGCCTTTTTTCTGTATACTGCTCTTAGAAGTTGTTTTATTTATTATTCATTTATTTTTAATTTTTTGCTGTTGGAGACAGGATCTGTAGTGAGGCTGACTGTGAGCTCACTATGTAGTCCACCCTGGCCTAGATCTCCTGATGATCCTCCTGCCTCAGCCTCCAAGGAAGTACAGGTATACCCCTGGTCTCCTGGCTAGGATTTATCGATTTATTTAAAATAAAGTAGCAGTGTAAGCAGCCTTATTCATAGAGCTGTAATGTCTTTGTACTGCTTCTAAAATATTATAACTTTTTAGCCATAAAATGTGATCTATAATTATAGTATAAACATTAATATAAACCAAATATTGGGGCTGCAGAGGTAGTTCAGTAGAATAAGTGCTTGCCTGGCAAGCACAAGGTCCTGAGTTTAATTCCCAGTTCTGCAAAATAAAATAATAATAAATAAAACAATAATAGTAATAATAATTTAGCCAGGGAAATAGCTCACTAGAATAAGCACTTGCTTGGCAAGCACAAGGGCCTGAGTTTAATCCCCAGTTCCCCAAAAAGAAAAGAAAAGAAAAAAAAAGCTTTTGGACAGGAAATCATATCTGCATATTATAACCACTACAAAGACAACAATATGCAACATATTCATTATTGAAACCATCCTACTAATTGATTTTGAAACTCTCCCATTGCTATTTTTTCTCAATAACGTTAATTAAAAAATTTATATACAGTAAACATCTACTAAGTACAACTGTACCTCCACTAGCAGTAGAAAAGCATTAAATATGCAAAGCATAGATTTTTTTCAGTTTTCTCATTTTTAAATTTTATTTATTTTTTTATTTTATTTTATTTTACTTTGAGGAGTAAAAACAAAAGCAAAAACAAGTAGCAGAAACAAAGACAGAAATAGCACGGCACACAGCAGTACATATGTTACAGATTTTCAAAACAAGAATAGTTAATTCACAATAGTTATTACATTATCTGCTTTTATCATCAGATCTCTTGCTCATAATAACAGATATGGTTATGCAAGATTGGGGAAATAACTGAGTATTGGCACTTGCTTTCAAGAAGTCTTTATCTTTCATTGTCTTTTTTTGTTTTAATTTAAAGAGAGTATAACAATTTATAAGACATTAGAAGTGGTGCACATTTAGCAAAACCAAGATAAGAGATATTCAACCAGGAGTTTTGTATTACACATTGCTGTCCTCGATGTAGTTACTCAGATCACAGATATCAGCATACAGATTGTCAAGGTGAAAACTCTAAACATTAACTGCTTTTTTTCAGAAAACTAATGGAAATGATGAGCACAGTCATCTCAGCCATCCTTATATATACTTGAATGTTTTCCCTCCTTTTGTTCTCTTTTCTCCTTTCTCTCATTTTCATTGCTTAATCCTTAAGTTCAATGTCTTTCTGTTTTACTGTATCTATTATACCTTTCACATTTTATTATTTCGTGTTCTTACACTACGGAGACAATGTGATATTTACGTATGTATGTCTGATTGATATCACTTATGAGTGCAGCTTCTAGTTACACCCTATGAAAGCTTTGAGTTTGTCTTTCTTTAAGCTGAGTAGTATTCCTTTGTATGAACATACCACATTTTTTCCATCTATTTCTCCAAGATTTGTCTATAACAAGTTGTGCTGCCACAAACATGGGTGCACATATGCCACTATGGTAGGATGTTTTCAATTATTTTGGGAAAATATCCTGAAGGGAAATAGCTGGATTGCATGGGATTTCCAGTCCTAGTTTTCTAAGGAATCACCACACTGATTTCCATAGTGGTTGTACAAGTCTAATTTCCACCAGCAGTGGAGAAGGGTACTTTTTTCCCCATAGCTCCTCCAGCTTTTGTTGTTAGTTGACTTCTTTATGACAGCCATTCTTTCTGGGGTGAGATGGCATCTCAAGCTTGTTTTAATTTGTGTTTCTCAAATGCCCAGTGATGTGGAGCATGTTTTCAGGTATTTATTTGCCTCTTGTATTTCTTTCTCTTAGAAGTGTGTGTTCATGTCACGTGCCCGTTTTTTGATTGGGTCTTTAAATTTCAAGCTACCAATTTGTTTTTAGCTCTTTATATAATTTAGGTAAAAGTCCTTTGAATGATTGTAGGTCACAATTTTTCCCCAATGTGTGGGTTGTCTTAAAAAGTTATAATTTTATATAATTAAAAATAACCAAAATTTTAATGTTTAACATTTTCCTAATAAAAAAGCCAAGACTTTCTACAGAAGTGGCTGACAGTAGGACAGGACAGAAAGCTCACAGGAAGAGCTGAAATGGCTTATAGTAACTGGAAATGCAGCACTTGCTCTGAAAAAAAAATTGCATGTGGGTGTCATAAAAGAACATAGGAAAAGCTCACAAAAGCCAAAACCAGAACCATTCAAGCAAAAAGAAAAAAAAATGGCACATGACAATACGTCAATACAAAATAAATATCCAAGTGTTAGTTCTAGTGTAAATAAATGATTAAATAATTTATGGTGGAGGACAGAATTCTCAGGCAGAAGCATTTAGCTAAGTTCTGTGTAGCTACTGCCCATTTCCAGTGCTTATCTTTTCAGAGCAGGATTTGAGAATAGCTTCCACCTGAAGAGCCAGTGTGTGATAAAACTAGGAGCAGAAAGAGAGGTTCTATGATTCCACCTACATGAAGCACCTGTGGAAGCCATACCTGAGGCATGCATGTGGGACACTCTGAACCCAGGGACAGGGAGAATAGTGGTGGGTTAGGGATGTTGAGGTGAGGGAAGATGAGGAGTGACTTTTTTTGGCAGAACCAGGGATTGAACTCAAGCCCTTGTGCTTGCCCAGGAAGCACTTATTCCATTGAGCCATCTCCTTGGCCCCTGAGGAGTGATTTAATGTATGTACACTTTCACTATAGGATGATAAACAAACTGTGGGTGGGATGGTGGTGATGGGTGTACAGCATGTGAATACATTTAAAGCACTTGAACCTCTCACTAAGACTGGTTAATGTGGCATATTCTGTGTTCTGTATATTTTACAGCAGCACAAATAAATGAATACTACTAAAAATGTAAGAGAAATTGCTTTCAAGTAAGCCCAGTAAATATTACATGCATGTGCAAAGGCACTTAGTTTTATGGCTCTGTACCTCATCTCCTTGTGAAAATTCTTAGGTGGTAAGTGTGAATTCCATCACAACATTTTCCCTTGTTTGCACAATTCTCAAAATCACATTCAAATAAAAATATGAGATTAGCCAAAATAAAATCACATTTACATATTGCTCTGGATCCTGGAATTTTCACTGACACATGTTCCCACATGGACATACTGGATCAATAGCAGTCTTCTTCCCCCTTTCTGCCATGATATGCTTGTGCTTTCTCCCACATACACCACTATTGCCATTACTCTACCTCTATGTAAATAATCTGTTATTTTTCTCCATGCCCCCTCTCTCTGTCTCTTTCTCTCTGTCTCTTTGTCTCTGTCTCTCTCTCTGTCTGTCTCTGTTTCTTTCTGTCTGTCTTTGTCTCTCTCTGTGTCTCTCTTTTTCTGTTTCTTTCTCTCTATGTCTCTCTGTCTGTCTCTCTCTTCCTTCCTCATTAGAACATGTAAAAAAAAATTGGTGCTTCTTTCTGCAATTTTGGTCAGGTTTTTAACAAAATAGAATCTTATTATAAATTGTTTTTCTGTATATTGTACATATTTCTCTTTTTTGTGTGTGTGGTACTGGGAATTGAACTCAGGACCCTGCACTTGCCAGGCAAGTGTTTATTCTATTGAGCTATCTCCCTAGTCCAATATACATATTTCTCAATAACACAGTATAGAGAAAACTCCAGATCAAGTTATTAGATAGTTTTGGAGTTCAATGCCGTGGGCAGTTGTACCCATAATTTAGTTTATTGTTTGATGGACACTGACTTTATTTTAAGAAAACTGATGTTACAAGTATTATAATTACTACACTTAAAAGCATTGCTGTACCATAATGTAATGACACATTCATTTTTTCCAGTGGGTCTCAGCATCTTTTCATTTTTCTGCCAGTCATTGGAATTTACTCTGCTGGCCTATTTATGTTTTGCTCTTCTTTGATTTGGTGTTGAATTTATTGTGTTTTAAAATCAATTCCTAAGAAGCTTGTTGAACTTTATGTGTATCAGCCATTGGGCATCATCTTAACTCTTGCTGAGATCTAACAAGTCTTATTGTGTATTCTGAATTGTCCTGGAGTCAGTTTTTACTTTGAGATGGTTTTGCTGGCTGGGCACACTGAAAATGACAGTTTTGTATTGTCAATAACTTAGCAAGGATTCAATCATTTTGCTAATTATTATTATTTTTATCTTTTTGTATTTTTTAGGGAAGTGTCTACAGGGTGTTCAGGGTCTCACTACTCAATGGGACTCATAGTGATCCGTCTGTTTATAGTCTCCCAAGAGCTGGGATTATAGGCACGTGCGCCACCATGCCCAGCCTCAATTGCTGTCTCAGTAAGCCCTAGAAGCAGGCAGGGCAGGTGAATTATTTTATTTTAATTCTTAATATTTTAAGATGCATTGTGATATTTTCGCACATGAATGTAACAAGCACTGACAAACTCGATACAATGAACGTTCATTTCTTGATTGTGGAACCTTTTTACTTCTCTCTCCTGCTTATTCATAAAACGTGATGTCTTGTTCTGAGAAGTCACTCCATTGTTCTTTAAAGCCCTAGAGTTTATTCCTGCTGTCCTGTTGTGCTTTGGGATCTGTTAGTGAACTTCCCTCTATTCCAGTGCCAATTAATCCTGATATGTGGACTCCACCAGCTTAAGGAATACCTAGCCGATCGGTGACGTGCTCCTGGTGTGTCGAGATGCGGTGTGGAGACGTGGTCTTGGGCTCTGCGGCTGTCCTTGCCACGCTCTCTGGCGCTGTTCCCTGCTCTGCTTCTGCAGCCCCACGCTCAGCAGCTGGGATCCTGCGTTGCCTTCACCAAGCGTCTCTGCCTGGGAGCTGGCTGAAATTCACACGGGTTCCCCGCAACTCTGCTACACTAAAGCTCTTCTCCCTAGAAGCTGACTAATACAACTCCATGTTCCCACCCTTCCCAGACTCTAACCATCGTTATTGGTATCCTCAGAGGGGCATTTTCCCATGTATTCCAGAAAGCATGCAGCCTTTGTCTTTCTGAGACTGACTTACTCACTTATGCTTACAACACAGTCACGCTTCCATCATATTTTCCTTCCGTCACAGGGCAGACCCAGGGGAAAGCGCTCCACTCACACTTTCGACATTTGACCTAGAGGCTTTTTTAATTGTATCAACAAGTCCATTAAAATTTCAAAAAAATTAAAAATTAGTGTTTATTATTATTTTCATTGTGAAGATTTAAGTGGCCCAGTGTGATAATAATTTGATGCATGTATACCAATGTAATGGTCAAACCAGGGTCATCTCCTTCTTTAATAACAAATGACAGTGTTTGTAATCATCCTCTCGCTATATGGCATTGGTCATCCACTGGCCACTCTTGCAGAAGACTAGGATTATGGCTTTTCTCATCTCTTCCCACTCGCTTGTCTCCAAGCTAAGTATACATGTTACAGGCTTATGTTCAGATTTCCCACTACAGGTGTTGATTCCAGTTACTTTAGGGCAATGACAGATGTCGATTCTAGTTACTTTTCTCTAGGGACAAATTGGTAAAACCATATAAATAATTAAAATATGTAAAGATATAACTACATGTAATTAAAACATATAAAAATTTATCTTCTACCTTCTATATTAATTTTGGGGTCTGTTATTTGGGCTGGGATCCATGGCAATTCTATTCACATTTGTTTTGCCTGTCATTGTCATTTGTTATTAAAGTGACTTATGTACATGTATGTGTGCTTTTCTTTTCTAAGTATTTTTCTTTTAATTTTAGAAGAGTCTACAGGGTGTTCAGGATCTTACTGCATAGATCAGACTTGTAGTGATCATCCGATTATTTGCAGCCTCCCAAGAGTTGGGATTACAGCATGTACCACCTAGTCTCAATTGCCACCTCAGCATACCCTGGGGGCAGGGCCAACCTGGCAGGCCCATGGATCAAATCTCTGGCCCCTGTTCCTCCTTGCTTGTGTTTTAATCAGCTGAGCTATTTGGCTGACCCTCTTTTCTAAGTCTTTATGCCATCTTAATTCACATGGTCTCCTTTCCTCATAATATTTGTCTCTAATTTATTTAAAGCCTCTTTTCATAATTCACATAAAACTAATATGTCTTTATAGCCAATCATACTAATGTTATTTAAAAATACTTTTTCTTAGTGACTTTTTCACAGGCTGGAAATGTTTTCTGATATACTCTACATTTTGTTGATATTTTCATTGGCTAAGGCTGTCATAAAAACAAAATCACAAACTAGGTAACATAAGCAACAGTCATTTATGTTACAGAGTTCTAGATGTGAGAAATTAGAGAAAAGCTGTTGACAGGTCTTCTGAGGTCTTTCCCATTGACTTGTCAAATAGCCACCTTCTCACCTGGCCCCGTATGGCCTTTCCTCGGCAAGTTTATTGCCCTTACTTGTGTGTGCAGACCCCTCATTCTCTGCGAACACAAGTCCTGGTGCTGAGAGACCCACTCGAGGGCTGCATTTTAATTTAGTTCTCCAAAGGTCCTGCTTCTGAACAAGGGGTAGCGATTAGGAGTGGAGGAAAAAAAACTAATTCTCTGACATTGTATCTCTTTGTTAATTGCCATGAGAAGAGTATATTAATTTTATTATGGTCCCTCTGATACATAATGTTTCTGTCTTAGCTACTTTTCTCTCATTGCTAGGACAAAATGCTTGATGCCCAGAATTAAGGAAAGAAAGATTTATTTTGCTCAAAGTTTGTATAAATTTGAATCCATATGTGGCCAGCTCCAAGGGAGCGTAGCACATGGCAAATGGCAGCAGTTCCTGGTGGTGGAAAATGACAAAAACAGCAAGATCAAAAAGGAAGGAGCAATGGTAGAGAGCACACCTCTCTCCTTTCTTTCTGTTGAATTGAGGCTAGCTGCCCCAGGGTGGGCATTGCACTCACACCCATAATCCCAGTGTTGGACCATGAATTGATGAAAAGCTCTAGATGCCTAGCCCATAACTGCACAAGGTTTAGGGGAACATCTCAACACACCATAACAGTTACTAGGAACAACTTTTTCTTAAGTATATATTTCAGTTTTTCCTTCCTTTAACATATTACAGAATAGATGCTTGTCTATAAACTTTCAAATAATTTTTTTAGTTAATAATGAATAAAAATGTATCCTAATTGAAGTCACATTATGTACAAATACTTATTGTAAAATAATTTAGGTTAATGATCATGTGTAACTCTACAAATAGGATTTAGATATTTTTAATAGAAATGTTTATATGTATATAGTAATAAGACTTTTAAGTAGTAAGCTCAGGAATAGGAAATCACTTCTTCCAACCTCAAAACCATCAATGAAATACTAAGACCTAGCATTATTCTAAATGCTTTCTCCTTGGACATAGGACAAGCAATGTATTTGCTCCTAGTACCTGTATTTAACATCATGCTAGGAGGCTCTATCTGTGCAATAAGAAAAATAACTGTGCTTGTCCACAGGCAGAATGATTATCAAAATTTTATGTTTGTTAAAGATTTTAGGGCACCCTATAAAAGAAAACTTCTAACATTAATAAATAAATTTAGAGGTTTACAAGGTTATCAAATATAACTTGTGACTCAGCTCACAAACCTAAAAAGAAATCATGTTAACCTTGTACAACCAGAAGCCAAAATTTAAACCAGAGTAATACTGTGCCAGGCATAATGGTGGTACCCACAATCTCAGCACTTGAAGGCTGAGGCAGAAGGCACACCATGAGTTTGAGGCCAGCCTGGGCAAAATACTGAGTTCAAGACCAGCCTGACCTGCATAATGAGACACTGTCTCAAAAATAGAAAGCTGAATAAATAACTAAATCGCAATAGTATTTACTATTTACAATTACTCAAAAATAATTTTTTTTAATGGAGATATGTTATTTTTTCCAAAACCATTTTTTCAAAATTATTTATTGAAAACATTGCTATTACTCCCTAAACTGCTTATAGACATTTGTCAGAAATCAGTTAACAATATTTTTCTGATCTCTGTCAGGTATCCTATCCTTCTATTAATCTATGTATCTGTTCTTTCATCAAATCACATTAATTATTATGGCTTCATAGGAACTTACAAAATGCAGTGGAATACTTCTTCTAAAATTGTCATTCTTTTCCAAAATTGAGCTATTCTAGTTCCATTTCCAGCACTTCAAAAAACAAAAAGAGAGAACAAAAACTTTAATCTAACATAATCATGAGATCTCTGCATATACACATATATGTATATTTTCTATCTCGGCCAACAAGATTGAAGTTGTATGGTTTTTGATCATCACCTCTCCAAATAACTTCATTTTAAAGTTTCCCAATTCAGTTTATGTTAATGAGTAAAACTATTTGATTATCTATAATTTCGTATTCTGATTGGGTTCTTTCTCAGGATAATGTTAAGGAAATTGCTTTAGCTGGTTGGTACAGTACCAGCTTCCTTTTGTATGAAACCAGTGCTTTAGGTGTAGATATTTTGTACTGAATTAAAGGAATTTCATCTAGTTCCACCACTGATCAAAAAAACATAATGAACTACAAGAAGTGGTTTTACAGTACAAGGTTATTTGAAAAGAAGTTACAGTATAAGTATAGTGTAACTTCACAGTAGATCTAGAAACTTTGCTCTTATGTTGCTTTTCTTGCTAAGTACACCTAGCCCTTCGCCCAGCTGATGTGCTGGGCATGGGAGTAGCACTGGGTCTAACTCACTTGTTCAAACCTGAGCTTTAATGACGTAACTCTTCTTGAAAGCCTTGATGGGTGGCTTGAATGCTAATAATGGCCTTTTGCGTAACTGAATCAGTTAAACTCTCTGAACATGTTTTTTATCTCTGAAGAGCCCTTGAAGGAAGAAGCAGTCTCTACTTCTTAAACAACAAAGAGATGAGATGATTTTCCAAAGTGATACTTTTTTTAAATTTTCCTGATTTGTAAGAGTAGTAAAAAGCTCATTACAGACCCTTTTCGGTTTCATGGGAGAGGGACAGCCTCACATGCCTAGCTGACGGTGACAGGAGACTGACACTATTGAGGTGATTACTTTCCGACACCCAGAGTCCAGTTCTCACTGCAGGTGCTGGTGTTTCTTGCTGGACAATTGCTTAAAATGCATTGATGGGAATTAACCACACCAAATGCACTCAGCAGACTCTGGGCCCACGTGGACACTCCGGGCTACATTCAGGCAGCAGAGCCCATTAGGAATTGACAAAGGAAGCAGGTGAAGAGGGAACTAGGAAAATGTCATTTATTCATGAATTTCAGGAAGAACCAAAGCCCAAGGCCCCAAATAAATTAAACAGGGCCTAATGAAAAGCAGGCAGTCAAGCTCAAGGAAATTGAGTAGGTGCCTCCCCACCTGCTCCTTGTATGCACCTCTCTGGTAATTGACCATTTAGGACCAGATTTGAGATTTCCAGCTGTCAAAACAGCCAAATGCCTGGCAACCATCACATGTTTTGACCCAAGTCAGTCAGCTTCACTGTGGATGCTCCAGTTCTGGGCTTGCTCTTTGCATCTGCTCAGTTTCCCCACCCTGCCTTTTCAGCAAGATGCTCCTGTAAATGTAGAGTAGAGTGAAGACACCAGGCAAATCAAAGACCACGAAAAAGCAGCGTCTTAGAGTGTGTGTATATGCGTGTGTGCATGCATGTGTGTTTGTGTGTGTTCCACTAGGAAAAAAGACACCACTAAACTTGACCATGTAGCTCTATGTTGTATTTTATATTGTGTCTTTTAGTCTCTAGATCTGTGGTATCCATGGCTCTCATGTGAAGAGAGGTCTTAGTTTTCCGACTTTTCCACAGACTTCCCAAGTTCACAAACTATGATAGAAAACAAACTGTCTTGCATGCCCATATCCGTGTTCACATGAAGTACTTTCTCAATGAGCCGTCTTCCTGCCTTCCTTCTACCAGATGGCTTTCCTCTGCCACCTTCATATAACACCTCCTCAGTTCAAGCTGTCACATGGCTCAGTTGACATATCCATGTTGGCCATACAAAGCCAAGTTCTCTGCCACATGTGACCTTCACTTTCCTGTAGACTTGCTTGCAGGAACTGATTTTGATGCCACTGCACCAGACCACTCTATGTGGCCATGCTGCAGGTGTCTTGATCTCTAAATGCTCAAATCTGACATTTTCCATCTAGTCTCTTCCTCCTGCACACACTCAATTGGTTCTGCTGCAGTTTCTGTCCCTTCCCAGGGGTGCTGACCGAGAGTCCATCTGGTACGGTCCCTCTGGGCTTTGGAAACAGGTATTTTCCAAGTTCTTGAAGATAATCCACAAATGAAGTACCTGGCCTCCTCTTCTTGATGCCGTTTAACTTTTTAGTTAAATAGTCTTCTCTTTTGCCTTGAGTCTTAATTTCATGCTATATCCATAAAAATATTCCATGCTTAATTTCTCAAGTTTTTATTTTCTTTTTTTTCTACACCATAGAAATTTATGCTTAGCAAGCTCTTTTGCCTCTTTACTGACTTGTTCACCCTTCTTCTCTTCCAATTCTTCCTTTGGAAGGCAACCTCTTGGAAGTATTCCAATGATCATTGAAGGGTGTTTGTGTGTGTGTGTGTGTGTGTGTGTGTGTTTTGTGCAGGGTCTGACTACATAGCTCAAACTCATTGACCCTGCTCAAACTTGTAGTGATCCTCCTGTTTTCAGCCTGCCCAGCACTGGGATTACAGGTGTGCATCACCACCCCTAGGCTTGGTCTCCAGCTCAGCACCCCTGGGGGCAGGGCTAGTGCAGTATGTGTTGCCAGGAATTGAGCCCCAGCCCCTATGGTTCATTAAGCATGCGCTTAGTCCACTGAGCTATCTTGCTAGCCCTCATGGATAGTTTTGATGCCACAGCATGCACTTTCCATGACCACGTCTGTGCCTGCCCCATACCCAGCACTGATCAGTGGTCTTTCTTTTTGATTAGAAATCATGTCCTTTCTTTTGAAATTAATTGGCTCTTTTCTATGATGAATGGCTTCTTCACTGGTTTTAAATCTTTCTGTTTTATATACTCATTTCTATAACTTTATTTCTTTACTAATTTTCCTGATTCCAATAAAGTTTGATAATTTGTATTTTCATTAATGAATGAAAATTATAATGATAATACAAATATATTTTTCATTTCTCTGGAGAATTCTGATTTGATTTTTCTTTAATCTTCAAATCCTGAGAATTTTTCTAATTTTCTTTTATTGATTTTTCATTTAATTCCTTTGCTGTCTAACAGTATATATTTAATGCTTTCTATTTTAAAAAAGCTAAGAATGTATTTTTTCTTGGTTAATGTTCTACGGGATCTGAGAGCCAGAGAGAGAGAGAGAGAGAGAGAGAGAGAGAGAGAGAGAGAGACTGATTATGGTATGTATACCAGAAAAAAATGTAGTCTAAAGGTAAATTTTAATGAATTCATTAATGGCATTAAGCTATGTCCTGACTGATTTTTCTGCCCATTGAACTTGTCTGTTCAGGGCAGAAGGAAGTTAACCCCTACAACTGTAGTAGGGGAAACCGCTGGCCTCTGTATTTCCACTCGTTTTCACCTCACGCAATTTGGTGCATACATTCAAGGTCTCTTAGATTGAGCAAAAGTGGACCTACAGCTTCCATCTTACGCTTGGCTTAAAGGTCTGTCTGTACATAGTGAGCACTGCATAATGTACAAAACAGACTGCAACTGAACCACAATGTATGGTTCTGTGACAAGTGACCGAGTTTCCACCAATAGAGTGAAAAAGCTTCCAAAGCATGATCCTATTTGATAGATGTGGCCTAGAGCAGTCGGGTCACTTCTGTACGCCATTTTCTGTCTGCCATTTGTTATAAATGTAGCTAACATATGGTAAAAGAGCATATCCTGAACCATTCCCCATCCACACTGTTGTCTGATTGGCATCTTTGCTCAGATAAGCTGTACTGAATTCAGTTTATCTGAAGATTGTCCTTTAATAACCAGCATACCAGGTGGAGGAAGCTTCTGGAGACCCTAAGAATGGCACCTACTAGAGCCTCCATGTATACTGAACCTTCTTGCCAATGGGGTGGAAGAGACCTTTTGCTCTCCCCAATTTCGGAGCTGGATGGATCTGTTTTGAGCCATGAGAGACTGCTCTAGTCAGTTTCTTTTAATCTAGACAGGGTAGGAAAGTTGATCTGGAATCATGACTGGCAGCCAATTAGGGCCTTTAAATTTGGTGGAACTTTGTTTTTGGACAGTTTTGACAAACTCAATGATACCCAGCTCCTTAGAGCCCTTGATGAACAGAGGAAAAGAATTATGATACCTCATCAGATATCTTGTCTTTTGTATGGAGCACTAAAGATTGTGAGCCCTCCTTGGGTAGGCCTCTCTTCCTTCTGTATGTCCCTCTCAGTATTTTTGACATTTAATCCAGGGCTTGTGCTATGGGAGAGTGCATGACTCTCAATCACGTGATAGCTTATGCCATAAGGGACAACTTGGGATGATAGGGGTGAGACTGAGTCCTGCAACAAGGTTTCAGTTTGGCTGAGGCACACAGAGATGGTCTGGGTTTGCAGATAGCTTAAGTTACTAGAAAGGAAGGTCTTAGAATCATCTGGGCCCAAGGAACTTCGAATGCTTCTGTGTCAGCTTTGGATTATTCTGCATACTAAGGCACCTAAGGTAGTCAACTATAAAGAGGAAAGGTGGACACTGACTTGCAGGTTTGGAAATTCCAGCCCATGATTAGTTGAATTTATTACTCTAGGCTTGTGGTGGATAAATATGCTATTCTAGGAGTATGCAGGAAGACAACTGCTTACCTTATGATCAGGAGAAAAGAGTGGGACAAAAGAGACCAAGCCTTATTCCCAAAGATCTAAGGAACTCATTACACTCAGTCTTGACTCCTAAAGGTCTTACCATCCCCAGGTGGCACAACCTGGGACCTAGTGTTTTGTATTTGAGCCTGTTGGGGAGACTTATCCAAACCACAGCATCTCCATTTGAAACTCAGGTCTATCTCATGTGTGAGAACTATGAACTCAAAATATGCAGGAGAAAAACAATGCTCTGCTATTTAGAAAAGTGAATATTTCTCATCAGTAATTATTTATGATTACAGCAGTCATAGAGAGGTTTTGATTTGAATACAGTTATTTATGTGACATATTAAAGAAAACAAGGAATTAAAAATCCTACAATAGATGCTTTGCCTTAAGTTAAAACATGGGTACATTCAAAAACGGACTCTACATCAAAAATTACTCCTTACAATAAGCAAATAGGTTCACGTCTTACAACCACTGAACTGCAGGGTCCACGACCACTGCCTTGCATATATTTCAAATGAAAATCAAGGGTGCTGCCGTCTGGCTGGTGGGTTCATCTCTTGATCTGCAAAGAATTACATGGTAAAAATCAAAGAATGCCACAGAAAAAGTGTCTTATTTTAGAGTGAATGCAGAAAGTAGCATTTGTTATACAGAGAAGAAAGCAGCCCCAGGCAGGTGGACCAGAGAGGGAGTCCAGATGGGCGCTAAAGGGACTCTTTGTTTACATTTTATACACAAATAATGGCCATGCCTGAACCAAGTTGAGGTCAACCTATAGGGTTACCAGAAGGAAAAAGAAAATAAGATAAGAAAAAACACAAGCCTTTCTTATACATTCTATTTTTTTAATTTTTAAAGAGAATAAAAATAGCAAAAAATAATAGAAATGATGCAGAATCTTGCTAAACAAAATGACAGGAATCCACCAATGGTTATGTTGTATACTGTTGTCTTCAAATTTGTTGCTCAGATTACCTCATATGCAAAATTGGTTTTAAAAAGTTATAAAAAATTACAAAGGAGAGAGAAAAAACTCTTTAAGAGCACCTTTCATTACACGGGCAACAGTCAGGCGCAACTGACCAAGCTACCCTGAGTACGTACGTGGATATTTTTCCATTCCTTCTTTTTCATCCTTTTCTTCATCCAAGTTGCTCCTTCCTCTTGAAGTTTCTTTACCTTTCATAGTATCTATTGTGCATTTCTGATTTTATTTACTATTTCAGGTTAGGAAGACAATATGATGTATACAGATGCAGGTCTGATTTATTTCACTTATGAGTATGGCCCTGAGTTGCTTCCACTTACCTATAAACTCAGCTATAAAAAAGATAAACTTGAGGCTTTTATAGAAAATTTTTACTTAGAAGAGCCTCTTCATACCTCTGGGGTATGAAGCAAGTACACTTCTGGAAGTGCCATTAAATGCAACTTCAAACAGAAAAAAAAAATTCTTTAGAGAGCTATGTATATCTTATTTCTGTGTAAGAAAATCTTATCAGTTCAATGAGAACTTTGTGGAGACACGGGTGCCATGGCCTTGGCTACCATGTCCTCACTAAATGTCTGACTCCTAATGCTGTCCCCACCACTGTGAAAGAACATCTCCCCGCTTCCCTCATGGCAGGGTAACCCTCCAGCAAGTGCTCCTGTCTTCCCAGAGGCTCCGCCTGGTCCTAAGCATCATGTCTTACAGAAACTGATCATGCAGATTACAGTTGGTGCCTCTTGATAGGTTTGGTAAAATGACATCCAAACCTTAGGAGAAGGGACCAAAGCCCAGCCATACCACTGTGGGAGTGCTCCTGCTTCATTCACCCATGATCACTTGCTGTCGCATTTCAAAAGGATTCCAAACAGAAGAGCCAGTCTATTAGAAAATAAATGGAGCACTTTTACACCAGCTGTCTGAGGAAGCCATGCCTGTCAGACTAAAGATTTCCCCCTACTAACAGAAGTGGTTTCACTTACAGGGTGACAACCAGCTAATCTGACTGATTACCTCTGCAAGGTGTTGTCCCCTTTCCATTTGATCCTACCTTCCCAGAAATTCTGATTTCTCAGTGTATTAAAACACCTTTGCTGCCACCTCTTTCTTATTGTCGTGGTCTTTGGAGTTCCTCAAACACTTTGTTCATCAAAACACTATAGCTTCCTTTCATATGTATTTGTAGCTATTGTTCTGAACTTGCTTTTTAAGTTTTGGAAAGACAAATAAAATGTTTTACCAAGAAAGTAATAATGTGATGTTGAGTCTGACAGAATTAACCATGACAGTTCTTTCTACACATCTTCCTCAATCCTAAACTGATTAATTTTCTTGTTCAATTATCTTCTTGACAAACATGTCAGAATTGATGACAATCTTTTCAATTCAATTCTAGAGCGTTTTCTGCATAAAAATTGATCGGCCAATTATATAATCTTACAGGAAAAGAAAGATATACCAATTTCAGATTGGAGAGTATCTAGAAATAGGGTTTAAGAAAACATATGGGAATATTGCCTGATACCACTAAACTACTGGTGCCATTGAGAAAATGTGGGCACAAAATGCAACAAGGAATATTTTTAATAGTGGTTACAATAGTATCAACTTCTCTACTTATAAATGGACTTCATTTTAAATCTATGATCTAATTAAGAAACATAAATTACAGTGAGGAGTTAAGAGATATAGTCATCTTTCTGTTACCCAAACCAAGCACTAAAAATTCTTACCTCAGAATTGCATTACCCTTTGTAATCTGTAATTAGACTCAGTAATTAAGACACACCCTCATTGTTCAAAGCCAGTAGCAGCAGCAGCACCAGGTCAGAAGTCTCCTACAAGCTGCTCTAAAAGAATGGACGTTTTACCAAATTTCACATGCAATGAAAGTCCTAATAAATTCCAAGCATACTCAGCATCTGAAAGTATGCTCATATGTTATGAAATTCTATTTTTTACTGCCTTTTAGTTTCCCTAAAAAATGCTACAAAGTACCTAGGTCTGATACTACACCCCAGTTGTGTTGGTGTGTTGCCAGAGTCAGTGGCTCTTTGTGCTGACTTGTGATGTTTCATTAGATACACCTGAGGTAATGCCATCTGTGAGCAGATCTTAAGGGAAGTCAAAAGGAAAACATACAGAAACTGGGTTAAACCTAAGCAAAGTACTGGACAACAACCTTTGTTTAAATTACTTTATCTGGCTATCATGTGTGTGTGTGTGTGTGTGTGTGTGTGTGTGTGTGTGTCTGTCTGTCTGTCTGTCTGTATGTATGTATGTATATATGTATGTATGTACTCTCCTTAGCTTCCTGGCTTAGATAAATGATACACCTACTTTTCCTCTTCTGTGAGCTGATACCTTCCCCTTTAAAACATATAGTTAGCAAATAGGTACAGTGGCAGAGGCCTGCAATCCCAGCACTATGGGAAGGTAACATAGGAGGACCATGAGTCCAGCTACAGTGTATACAACTGAGCAACTTAACGAGACCCTGATTCAGAAAGAAATATGCTGAACAAGTAACTAGTATGAAGACTTGGGTTCAATCCCCAGACCAAAAAGCAATCTAAAAGTTTAGGCAAAAAAGAATAACAAAAATCATGGTCCAAAAAGTCTTTCCCATAAAAGTAAAAGAAGTAGCAATCTTGACAAAAAGGTTTGTTCCACTGACTAGAAAAGAGTTTGGCTTTTTATTTTTCAATTTTTTTTCTGTATTTTATGACAGGGTCTGCAGGGTCTACAGGGTCTCACTACATAGATCAGACTTGCAGTGATTCTCTGGTTTTCAGCCTCTCAAGTACTGGGATTACAGGCGCACGCCACCACGTCCAGTCTCCATCACCATTTCCCTTGGGCATGGCTGGTGCAGCATGCTGGAGCAGAAAAGAATTTGGGTTTAGATATTCTTCTTTTCTTCTCCATCTCCTTCTCCTTCTTGTTGTTCTTCTTTTCCTCCTATTCCTCTTCCTCTTCTTCCTCCTTTTTCTCCTTTTCCTCCTCCTTTTTCTTTCTCTTCCTTTTCCTCTCCTCCTCCTCCTCTTCCTCTTCCTTCTTTTTTTTAATGTATTTGGTACAAGGTCTTACTACATAGCTTAGACTCATAGTGATCTCTCTGTTTTCAGCTTTGCCAGTGCTGGGATTCCAGGTCTGTGCCATCACGCCCAGTCATGGAAGCTGGCTCAGTGTGCCCGGGGGAGTAGGCCAGGTGTGGCATGCTATGCTGGGTATTGAACCCTTGTTCCTGTGCTTGCCTAAGCTTTCACTTAATCCACAGAACTATCTCACCAGCCCTTGAGTTCAGTTATTCTTTAAAAATTTAGTAAGCTTAATGCTTTGCACTATAAGCAGCCTTTAGATTTTAGACTAAAAGAATAAATGTTAGTCTACATTTATGGAGGGGGGGAATGTTTCATATCTTTGTAATATTTTAGGGTAAACTCCAGATTTATTTAATTGGCTATGAAGGGTTAAGCTTAACATGACAGATCCACTCCAGCATCCCCATTTCCCTAAGCCTCTAAATCCCTTCATCAGTAGTAAACCATGAAAGATCAGGCATCTCTAACTCATTCACTGTGGGTCATCTTTTGAGCCATACTTCTGTCAACCAGCCAAATAGACTGTTGACCCCTTCCTGTACTCCACGAGCTGCAACCCTGAACTCAGAATCCCTACTTAGAATCCCTGTTGTCCCATGTCAACAAACTCAGCCTGATCCAGGTGTATGTTCTTGCCACCATTATCCCACACTCATAAAATCCATTCCCGTGCCTGCTCATTAGGCCTCTGTGTATAGGAGTTAGAAAATTCTTTGGGACAATAACGGATCTTTTCATGGATCACATTACGTATCTCACACTTAGGGGACTTCTGTGATTGAAGTCTTGTTATGGGCCTAGAGCCAAAAATGGGAGCTGAGGGTGGGTCCTGAGAAGTCACAGCATTGTCCTGTTTGTTCCACACAGGACTGGTGTCTCCAGATACATTAGGAAGCTCTAGTACTTCAGAGGATGAAGGCGATGATTCCTCTGCCGCAGTGGGCAGGGAATTCTCTTCCTCAGGCAAAATAATCTCATTAGCATCTAAGAACTCTGCTTCCTTAGCTGCCTCACGATCCTCCCACACATCTCCATTCCAATTTATGGGATCCCATTCTTTCCCAATCAGTGTCCTTACCTTTGCTTCAGATACCATTAGAGGCTGAGCATTTAATTTACATTGCAGATCAGCAAATCCAATTATTTCTGTTTTTGCAATCTCAGCCTTATGGCTAAAGGAAAGGAGATTTTCTGTCAGGACACACCTAGAAACTTTTAAAATTTTTATATGGGTCTGAAGATGAGAAATCAAATCAGTGAGCTCCTTATTTTCATGCATATTTGTCCTTTGAGGCTAAGACCAACCAACTGGCATCATTGTATTCACTACTCCACCAAAGATGTTCAAAATTTTTATATATAGAATTGCTAAATTCCTGACATCTCACAAGTGGTGAATTAAGATAATCAAATGGATCAATACGGCATGTCACTTTAAACAGCTCATGCCAAGGAGTATCAGTATGCTCCTTAAGATCAGGAGAAACCATGGTGTCTTTAGGTCTCATCAAATTTCAGAGCCAACTCCAGGAACTCCTAGAGCCATTTAAAAATGCCATCATTATATTCTGCTTCTCTAGAGCCACTCCCAGTACCACATTCTGTTTTGCTCAGGGTTTTACTTAGAAGAGATATAATATAAGAAACAGATATTAACATAAGATATGCAATGTATAAGGAACTACAAGACTGGCTTACAACAGTCAGCCACAGACTCAGATGAGGGAGCGTGCAGAGGGTGTCTGCGTACCCCGGACTGAAGAATTCAGTGCCAAGGTCTGAAGCTCCCGGCAGTGTCCCATGCAAGTCTCTATTGATCAGCTAATGGGTCTGAGACAGAAGGCTGAAGAGCCTGCAATGTGAAGGATCCAAGCCAGAGGCCGAAGAGGCTGCGCTGCAAGCCAGACAATGAAGTCCCAGCCAAATGTGAAGACTGAAGTTCCTCGGATGAAGTGGAACCTCGACTACTTCCTGAGCCCCTTTATATGGTCTCTTTGTGCTGAGTCACTCTGGGGCAGAATCAGCTGTGCTCCCCAACAGGAGCTGAGCAGTGGAGTCGTCTAGCCAAGTTGACATTATATATCAACCACTACATAAAGTATCCTAAGAAAATTAAGAACTGATCTAAATGTTTCAAGTGCAGGTAAATAGATTAATTTTTGTTACCAAATATATTATTTGGGCTTCATTAAATAGATATGCCTTCAAAGTGTTTAACTTCAAAGTTTTCAATAAGTGTGCACAACTACTCTTACCTAAATTTACTTGTTAGTTTAGCAAGCTTATTTACAAAGGAGTTTATCCATATTTTAACAAAGCTTGTTAGTAGGAATAATGTTTAGCATTATGTCTACTGTTTCAAAACTAATGTTTTTTTGTGGTACTGGGGATTGAACTCAGAACCTGGGCTTACCAAGCAAGCACTTACTCCACTGAGCTATCTCCCCAGCCCTACATGTCTGATTCTTAGAAGCAGTTTAGTCCTAAAACTTAAAAGCAACTGAAAAAAAACATGTGTCAGCAGAATAATAGCTTTTTGCACAAACTATTACTGTACTGAAAGGTATCTTTTATAGAAAGATATCTTTTAGTAAAGAATGGAAGACTGATGCTGAGATCAATGCATGCAAACAGAGGGTAATTCTAAGGCTCAGTAGGTATCTAAGAAGCCAATAATAAAAGTTTTCCCCCTCTAGCTGCCTCTCTAAGATGGCCAGAAAATATGCAGGACCCTTCTTAGAAGTGTTCTGGGTCATATTAGCAAATTATGCCATGAGAAATATACCCTTCTAGAAATTCTTATTCTAGGTTTACCTCTCCACACATTGCTGCTGTGATAGTTTACCAATGCTAGCTTCCTAGTGTTTCTGGTAATTCATGTCAGTATGGGTCAAGAGTTCCCATTAACATGTATAAATGAAATTACTAGAGGTAAGAAGAAGAAAAACTGCACGCAAGTTGTCTTAGTTACTTTTCTCTCTTTGCTGGGACAAAATACCCAACACCTCATGTGATGGACATCTTGGTTATTTCCAAGATTTTGCTATCACACATTGTGCTGCTATAAACATAGGTACACATATATCTCTATGATACAATGTATCCAAATCCTTTGGGAAAATTCCCAGTAGGGGGATAGCTGGCTTGAATGGGATTTCTAGTCCTATTCTTTTGAGGAGTCTCCATACTGACCTCCACAATGGTT
>PVKA01030534.1:0-27222 GCA_004027165.1 Ctenomys sociabilis | reverse complement strand
ATGAAAACAGTTTGCAATGTATTAATTTATCGAATCTGTCTTGTTAAGGTGTCTTAAAACTGTCTGATTGATATTTGTACTTCAATAAAATAAAAATAAATCAATAAATAGATATTTTTTCTTACTGTAACAAAAGAATCATACCTGGATTTCAAAAATTGTCATAGAAACTTAATAGTTAAGGGTAGTTTTTATAACTTTTATTGTCATTTTAATAACATGTCATAACATCAAAATATTTGTAAAGTTCTAAATTATATCAATGGAACAAATTTTTGTCAGGCCAGGAAAAAAGGTCATCCTAATCTCTTATGCATAAATAAAAAATCATTATGGTTTAAATATAGCTTGCAGCCACCATAACTCATGTCAGAATTTAATTGCCATTTTGAGGTCTTAAGAATAGGAAAACTGGGGCTGGGGAGGTGGTTCAGTGGAATAAGTGCTTCCCTGGCAAGCACAAAGGTCTGAGTTCAATCCCCTGTTCCACAAAAAAAAGAATAGGAAAACTTACTCCTTAATCTTTTAATCCACAGACTTAGAGGCCTTTTAGGCAAGGACTGGTAGGCAAGATCAGGAGAAATACCACTTTTAAATATGAACTGCAGGCATCAGTAAGATCAGTTTGGTGTCTGTAATTCTAGCACTTGGGAGGCTTAGGCAGGAGGACTGCTGCAAGTTCCAGACCAACCTAGTCTATAAAGTTAGCTCAGGGGCAGCCTGAAATGTATAGAAAAACTCTGTCTCAAAAAAAAAAAAATCAGTTTGAATTTCTATTGGTAGGACTTTTGGCTACAAATATTTAAAATCAGCAACTTACTTCTCACTGGGTCTCAGACCAGAAGGGCAGGTTATAACAAATTTCTCAAAATATTCTAAAACTACTTCACAAAACTGTAAAACTATCTACCCTAACCTGTGCCACTGGCAAGTGAAGTCAATCCACATTCAAGAATTATCCAAAAACTTCAAACATGATTAATGTAAGAGGATTTCTTCCTATAAAAATTGGCAAGACTTTAATCTTATATATAATTGTATAGCCCAATACTACCAACCTCATCTGCCTATTTTCAAAAAGGTCTTGTTTCAGATTTCACTTCATTTCTCCTACCCCTCAATTCTAGTCTGTCTCCCACCAAGAAGACCCACCTTGATCCTGGCACATCTGAGTTCAATCTTGGGCCTCCTGAACTGAATCCAGGGACTTAAAAAAAAACCCTTAAGACCTACTATTACACTTTCTGATTTGTAGATATGAAAATCTGTCACAATATGAGGACAAAGTATGACTGCTAATCCTCTCAAAGAAAGAAAACTCAACAAGTTGGCAACCACTGAGAAGAACACGCAGCAGGTGCGCACTGGCCGCTGACGGCTTCCAGGCTGTGCTTTCTAAGCCTTCTGGGCTCTTTTTGAGTCACAACTGTAACTTGAGGATTAAGCATCAAAAATCAAGTAAAATTGAGCCTGTCCTAGCACTGTTATCAGTGAAAGGCAAATATCCCTTTCAAGGAACATATACAGACACAGTGAATATATTCCAGCACTGAAATCCAAAAATGTTACATGCTTATCTCACATTTCCCACCCTTAGGAGATGGAGACACAGAATTACACAAAGAGAAGTCTTCAGTTGGGCACTGTAGGAATGAGAAGATCTATGATGGGGAAATCAGCCTGATTTTACTGATCCCTGAGACTCCATATTGTAAAGTTAGATTTAAGATAGGTCTAAGAATACCCAGTCCAGGCTGCAGCAGTCTAACGGACAGAAAAATAAATCTCAATTGTAATAAAAGACTCTAGACTTACCCCAGATTTTGCAGTTTACATTCTGGGTGTTTCAAAGCTTCACATAGTAATTTTACTCCGGCATCCTCTGTGTTACTTCCTTTCAGGTCAAGATGCATCAGATTCTGCTTGTGAGTCAAGAAACTAAAGATATCTTGGTAACCATCAGGGAAAGCAACAAACCTCAGCCTTAAGAGAAATTTAGAGGGGGATTAAAAAATCATCCCCTTCCCTAGCAACAGCATCCTTTTCTTTTTGTATCCAAATCTTGGATATTCTATGAGTATTCTCTCCTTTCATCTTATTTTTTTTGTAGTACCAGGGATCAAACTCTCAACCTTGTGCTTCCCAAGAAAGCACTTTGGCCACTGAGCTATATCACTAGCCCTCACTTTCATCTTTTATCAGACTTACCATATACTAGACCAGGTAAATTAATCAGCTTCTTGTGTAGAAAAATAACAGTTACAACCAATTTCCATTTATATATTTTGACACTCTTAATTGTCCTTAAAGGAGAAAGTATGACATCAGGAAAGGCAGAAAGGGACTTCTGAACTCAATCTGAGGATTAACAACCGAAGTTATCAGGACCATTCCAAATATTGTAGTTTTATTAACTCACAGTAGTCCTCTATTCTTTAAATAGTCCAAAATAAATTGACAATTAACATTGACTATTTTATATGCATTAGCAAAAAAGTACTGCTGAAAAATCTGTTATTTTATTAACAAATGTTAGTTTTACAGAGGCCATCCAAAGCAAAAGATGAAGTTAAATTTTCCAGGATTTCTTCCCATTTATATCTCCTAACTCTGCCAACAGTAGACACATGATTCTTCTATAGTACCTCTGCTGGTTTCAAATGCAGCTGCTTGCACTGCCAGCTATTAACCTCTCTTTCCAAAACCACCTCTTCCCTTCTACCCACTAGTATCTCTCATCCGCATACCTCTACCCCCAGTGAAGCACTCAAGAGAAAAAACCCTTTTATGTCCATCACTCACCATCCTCACTCATAGAAGTGCCTGAGGTACACATAAAGTGAATGCCTGTCTCATTTGTTGGGAAAAAGGGACCCAAGCAAGGCCAAATGCCTGAGAATGGTCAGTATGGTGTCCAAGAAGCACCCTCTAAAAGGAAGCCATCAGTTATTTTTATTGGTGACAATCAATGAGAAAACAATGTGGTAGAGAGGTTTAGAGATGAGCGAACATGACTTCCAGGGACCACTTAATCACAACACATACAGCTGCCTCGCCCTGTATGTCAAGAGCGGATCTACTGAATGTTGCTTAACTCTAATGTAAGACCTCAAAATCACTGAGATTCTGAGGAAGATTTAATTATGAAACAATAACCTATCATCTGTTCTGTATCTAATACCTACCACAAAGTATCAAATGGACCTTGGACACATGCCTCATTATAGAGGAAGGCAAAACTCAGTCGTATTCCCTAGCAAAACCAACAGGAAGACAGCAAACACCAGGCAAACAAGGGTGCATTACAAAGTGACACTCTGGGGCTGCGGTGATAGCTCAGTGGCTTAAGCAAATACAAAGTTCTGAGTTTGATATCCGGTACCAAAAAAAAAAAAAAAAGAAAAAGAAAAAAATTAAGCAAGTTAAAAAGTGAGACTCTCAAAGAGAAAATTTGGAAAGACTGACAACAGCAAATATAAGCAAGATAAGCACCTGATACCTTCACACACTGCTACTGGGACTATAAAATTGGTTCCCTTGAACTATTTGGTTATAACTTAAATACATGAACTAGTAATTCTACCCCCAGGTATCAGCCCAAACTACAAACATACACGTCACCAAAACAACACAACCTTTTCATTAAGATGGTGCTGAAAGTAGAGGATGTTTCTGCCCCTTGCAAAGCTGAAACTGAAGCAAAGGCCTCAAAGCCCCAGAAGGCAGCCCTGAAATAAGTCCAGGACCATAGAGGGAAAATCACACAGCACCCACCTTTTGGCAGCCCACGGTGCTGTAAATAAAACAGGATGCACAGTAGCTCTGTAACACCGACATGATCTCTCAGATCAGGCCTCACACAAGGAGGCAGGAGAATGCTCGGCTGCCTCCCTCCTGATCATGTTTGTACATTCCAGACCAATTGTGGCACCCTGAACTGAGGTCAGCTGCCTAACTTAAAATACACGTTTTCACCATAAGAAAAAAGACAAAGGAATATTCAAAGCAATCTTATTCACAATACCCAACTGTTTAAAAATCCTCAGGCATTTGAGAACAAATAAGTTAGTATTTTCATACTATTAATAAACTATTGAAAAAAATAAAATAAGCTATTGAAAATTCAAGATAAAATTTCAAAATATCATATGCTGTATTAGTCAACATAAGTGACTTCTAAGAAATTATTCTATGGTGACAGATTGGAAAACCATTACCTCTAGGATTAGGGAGCATGACAGGACTTAACAGAAACTTCTTTTCGCCCTGGGAATTGAACTCACAACTTCACACATGCCAGGCTGGTGCTGTGCCACTGTTAAACCCTTAGCCTTACTGTAAAATTTTGAGATGAAAACATTCTATCTTGTTCTTGGTGCCAGTTACAGTTATTAAATGCACATTTAATAACTATTTTGTTGAACATTTCCTTGAAAAAATTAATAGTTTCAGAACATATTTGAAAGTGCTTTGTTGGCCTGCCTACATTTTAGGTCTATGTCCTTATTCCTCTGGAAAATTCCTAACCAATCCTCAAAAATGCACATCAAAAGCTACTTACTCATAAATCTTTTTCAGAATGAGTTAGCTGTGCTTCATATCCTCAGACATTTCCTATCCATGTTCTTAAAGTATTCTACATTTAAAGATTTTAAATACAGTCATATGTCAAGTAATGACATTTTGCTCAAATAATATCCCCATCATTATGTATCATCATTCAAACACAGACTACTTACACAAACTAATACAGCTATGAGGTCACTGTATGATATAATCTTATGGATAACTCAGTCTTTGACCAAAATGTTGTGTACTGTCTCAACTATATAGGTTAATATTGGTTTCCCCTGACCAGACAGTGGTAGGGGAAGAAAGTAGTCAGAATAAATACTACTCAATTTCTTATGTTAGACTTACAAGAGTCTTTGTAGTTTACAGTTTGGATTCCTTAGTTCTTGATGAAGAATCTTCATTATTAACTCATCAAGGTTGCTGTAACAGAGGTCCAGTTCTGTCAAGTGTTCATTTGTATTAAGCACAGAGAAGAGATTTTGCCAGTATTGACTGATACGATCATCATCCATTTGCCTATGTAAACAGAAAAGAAAATAATTTATAAAGAAACTCTCAAAGGGTGATATACTGAAGTGGTCTTTGGAAATGCAAGAAATTTGGTGCAGCTTTGCCAGGGGCATTGTCAAACAGGACAACTTCTTCTGGGTATTCCAGAGACTTTATTTGCCCAATACCTCCCCTATCTGGTTCCTCAACACACAAAAATCAAACTAGGAACACTTCACCTGAAAGGAAGAAACTCAGAACAAGAGAGTTTCAAGTACTCAAGTAACAATATCAAGAAGATAAATACTATGTGAACACCACAAAGAGTAAGATTAAGATTCAGTGTAATGTGGTACAGACTAAGAATCACAAGTTTTGAATTGTGGCTTTACCATTTAACTAGCTGTATTATTTTAAAACAAGTCACATCAATTCCACGAGCTCTAAGTTTCTATAAAATGTAAATATTTTTAATAGGGATGTGAAAATTAATAGTCAAGTCTGGTAGCAACTAAATACTGAACTTAAATGCTATGATTTAATTATTTGGTATATTACCAATAGACTCATTAGAAACAAAGAAAGGGGATTAGGGAATAAAACAGGATAGCCTAGGAATAAGCATAAACTCTGGAACAGAGCCTCCCTGAGTCCCAGCACAGATCTGCTATTCACTAAAATGACAAAGTACTAATCAAAGTGCATTTCAGCTTCTTTGTCTTGGAAAATAAAAATATTTCTCACCCCAGCTGGCCTGCTGACAAGTGCATTTAACAGGGCTGTCCATAGAAAGTTATTACAAAGATTCTCACATTATAAGTGCCTCTTTAGCTTTCGTATTAAAATGTCAAAGGTCTAACATGTCCTATATATAGTAGCTATTCAATCACTAATGATTCTCAAAGCTTAAATGCAATGAATGACACTTTAGGATGGTTTCTCTATCATTTGAGGTCTTAAATTTATAAAACCAAGATAGTAAGTTAAATATAACATTCAAATATTGCCTATGTACAAAATGCTACACACATGCTATATATAAATACTATAGACAAAGGGTGAATAAGACAAAAGCTTACAATGTTGATTTGTAAAACAGACCAAGTTCACCTACAATGCCTTTTAACACAGATGACCCATGTACACCCTCTTCAATGAGAAATTTTGGCCCCTTATTCTTAAATTTTCAAGTTTTCAATTATTGCTCATATCCTAATAATTAAAGGTTAATTCCCTCGAGTTGTTGGCTGCCGAGAACTCTCAGCCAAATCCCTCTCTTTAAGTTTCCCTCAAGCCAAGAAAACTATCTTAGGACAGATTTTCCTGTTCCTCACCAGCCATAACTGGTCAATGAGAATTTTTAAATACCTAACCACCTCTCTACAAGGAAGAGCAACTCTCAAGGGTTAACCCATCCTGGAATCCCAGCTAAGCAATTCCTTCCTGTGACAAAATCATCTTCATTTGTCACAGGGCATTCATGGAAAAATGACAATACACTTACGTAGTTTCAGCTGCAGAGCTAGAGCGTATCATCACCACATCCAGTTTAAGGGTCTGCAAACATCGGCATTGCTTAAGGCAGAATGAAGACACAAGCAAGTGGACTTCCCTACAAATATTAATGATAACCTTTGAGAAATTCCGCATTGCCTGGGCTACAAATGCTTCATCTTGAGTCTCATATAGATAGTGAAATAAGTCCAGAAATACTGTGTGTGATGGAGAAATGTCTCTGTCTCCTAGTACTTTTATCCACTGAAGTATGTCCCATTTTATCTTCAGAGACATTTTACACTTGAAAGTTTCCTCCAGTTGTTTCAGTAGATCTTCATTCAAAAGGCCGAACAAAAAGCATTTTAGCTGCGTCAAATTGGGGTCACAATCACTTTTACTTTCAAGCAACAGGTTCAAATCTTCAAAAGACTGGGAGGAATGCTCTTTATCTTCCCAATCACCTTTCAATATGTAGAACATAGCGGCAAAAAATTCTTGAATATGTAGATGGGTGAATATATAGCAGTTGTCATAGTCTGTGTCATTTTGAAGAACATTCATATCGAGAAAAGCTGAGATATCACAAGTGGTTAATCCATGCTTCCTGAGCTCACTCTTATAAAGTACATCTGTCATAGTCCACAGTCCTTCGGCAGCTAAACAGCACAGGCTTCTCAATTGGACTTCATTGGGTAGAGTAGGAAGATACTCATCTCTGGGTGAGAATAAACTAGAGAGATAGCATGTAAACACAGCTGTAGCTGTTTGGCATATCTTTGTGCTGTCATTATTATTCTCCATTTGCTGCTTCAGACAAGTACAGACGAGACGGCACACTGGGGGAACATGGCACATGTTAAAAAGCAGCTCGTTCTTCCTTATTGAATCAAATGCATTTGTGGCCCAGGTCTCATCTTCAAAAAGCTGATAGATATACTCTTTTCTTTGATCCTGGGACAGTCCCTTTAGGTCTATATAACACTGACTCTTCAACAAACGCTGATTGAACAAGCGCTTTAGTCTGTTAGAAGCTGTGTGTCTTACGGTCACCCACAAGGATGATTCAGGGAGCATCCTTTTCCTTAGCAAACTACTTATAAGGAAGGACACAGGGTGTACTTGGGTCCAGTCACCACACAGTGCAAATTCAGGTTCCTCAAAAGCGAAATTTAGTTCATCGAAACTATCAATAATAAATAGGAGATGACTTGGCTGGGATAGTATCTTTTCAATGGGGATTTCAGTGCTAGGCCAGTCCTTTGAGATCAATTGAGCAAAGCTTTGCTCTTTCTCCTGGCTAATTTCTTTCCCACTGAGATAAAAAATATAAGTAAACTTGTGCTGATAAAGATTTTCCTCAGCCCAGTGTAACACTGCCTTTCTCATCAGAGTTGTTTTCCCAACTCCAGCAGCTCCCTGAAGCACTACTGTCTGGTGTTGTTCTCCTCCTCTAACATTCACTTGAAACAAACATTCCAGAAGTTTCTGCTGTTGAGAAGCTCCATACTGGAAATGAAAAGGTTCTCCAAGCAAAGAATTCTTATCCAGAATGAGAAATTTTTCCTTTATTCGAAGTCTGTATTGTGTTCTAACACCTAGGCCAATCAGAAAATAAAAAACATACACACAAAAAAAATTAAAAGAAATCCCATTACCTGCATTGTTAACACTGGACCTGGAATAAGGAATGAAAAATATAGGCTGAAATCAAATCTGGGTTGGATTTTAATGAATGTAAACTATGTGAAAATATTCCTGTACATTTAAAACTTGCCATAGAAGCTGTTAAATAAAAAAAAAATGTGATAGAAAATTTGATTTACTCTAGAAAGTTTTATATTTTTTCTCCAAAAAAGATGGTATGTGTGGAGACCAGATTCATCATTCCCAAGCAGTCACTTATGCCGCTGAACTATATCCCCAGCCCTAGACTCAGATACAGTATAGGTGACAATGATGGTAACAAAGGAGGGCTCTAAGAGAAACACCTACAGATGAAAATTCAGTTTAAAAATAGAAAAGGACCCCAGCACCACAAGTCACACCAGCCCCACCCCCATGCATGCCAAGCTGGCCAATGAGATAGGGTTTGTAGGCCCATGTCTGTAACCCCAGAGCTGAGGAGGCTGAAAACAGGAGGATCATTATGAGTGCAAGCCGCTGTGTAGTGAGACCTTGTACCAAGTATATAAAAATAAAAATTAAGGACTGGTGAGATAAGCCAGTGGACTAAGTAAGCCCCGCTTAGGCAAGCTCAGAGACTGGGGTTCAATCCTCGGCACCACACGCTGCACTAGTCCTGCCCACGGGCATGCCAAGTCGGACACCGAGACCTGACATGCTGGCACACACAGGTAATCGCAGCACTAGGCAGGCTGACACTGGAGGATCACTATGAGTCCAAGCTGCATAGTGAGACCCTGTACCAAACACATAAAAATAGAAATAAATTAATGAAAATTAACAAATCAGTAATCAACGAGCCAAAAGCATCTTTTTTGAAATTCTCAAATATCCAAATAGGATAAAAAGTTTTTAGCTTTCCCTAGTCAAATTTGATTTTTCTTCTAACTTCATTTAAATGACCCTTTTCCAAAATGCTTTTCATATATTCTCAGAACTCAGTGGATTTTTCATTCACAGTACATTTTATAAGATTTTATTTTAAAGAAATGATGGGCTTGGGTAGAGGCTACATTAGCAGTTCATAAGCCCAGAGTCTAACATTTCCTTGCACATAAGTTTCAAATATATTTGTTGAATTAAAAGATTTGAAGGACTGCACTAGCATAAGTAGAAACTTCTGAATAAAGTACAAATAAATGCAAATACACAGAAAGTCAAAGTTGAACAAGAAAGCAAGTTTCTAAAAAATATGTGTAATCCTATCCTGCGAAAATTGAACTTTACAACTACAAATCTAACAAAGGTTGTACACCAAAATTTTACATATTTCTAAATAGCAAGATTGGGAAAGGAAGTGGAGAGCATGAGAAATTTGTTTTATGTACTTCTGTTAACATTTAAATTTTTGAATATGAAGGGCCGGCCAAATAGCTCAGAGGTCTATAGTGCCTGCAAGCAGGCGCAGGGGCCAGGGGTACAATCCTTGGGCCTGCTGTTCGATCTCTGGTCCCACCCCTGGGGCATGCTGGGAGGGTGATTGAGACTGAGCATGATAGCACATGCCTGTAATCCCAGTTCTTGGGAGGCTGTAAACAGTAGATCACTATGAGTCCAATCTAGTAGTAAGACCCTGAACACCCTGCAGACCCTTCCCTAAAGGACAAAAAACAAAAAATTTTTTGAATACATTAACAGGTCTGTAATTCATGTCTTGCTGCTGGATACCTCCTGAGGTATGCTCATGACTGTTCTCCATTGGGCCCCTTAATTTTATTAGTAAAAAAGACTAGTAAAAATGATTAGACCAGCTTGTACTTCTGGTGCATGTACCACTGATAGTTCAAGCTGGTGGGAATGTGTTAAAATATTCATGATTTGCTTATGTTAAGCTAAAAAATACATGGACACATAGCCAAAACTTTTTAAAACAAAAAACCATGATCAACGAGGTAAAAATTCAAACCTTATGAAGTTATAATTCAGTTGTGTTGGTATACTCTGAGAAGCATCAGTCATTGCTGTTCTTATTTTCATTGTGTATTTTCCAAAGATTCTACCATTACTTATTGCAAATTGTCAAAAATATGGAGATATAGTCACCTGTATGTACATATCTGCATATATTAGAATAACCATTAGGCTTTAAGTGAAAATGAAAGTAGCTGTATATCTATGTTAACTATTTTATTAGAAGTTTTGAAGTATTTAGACAAGATCATGTCTGCATGTTGTACTATGAATAATTACTACAAAGACAATATGCAATGTATTAATTATTGTTAACTGTCCTACTAACCTGTTTTGAAATGATCTCACTGCTTCTCTCTCAATAAAATATATTAAAAAATAAATGAAAATGAAGACAGCTTTTAGTTTCTTATACCACAAGAAAAAAATTGTAGATCAAAAACTAAGGTTAAAAAAAAAACCAAAAACTAAGGTCACTGTAAGAGGTTAAAGTTATAGACATGTATTAAAATAAACTATTTGTATTTATTAGTGTTGCCAATGAAGTAGTTGTCCTTTATTTCTTTAATGAAATAATGCGACTGCTTAGAAAGCAGTTTTTCTGGGTTAAAAAATTAGTTTTATCACCTGTTTGTTTTTCTACAGTAATGCATAAAAACTAGACCTCAACTATAGGATTCAAAACAAAATGAGGGAGAGCCCAGGATATAGCTCAGTAGCACAAGTGCCTGCCTGGCAAGCACAAGGTCCCAAGTTTGATCCCTGTTAACAATAGCAACAACAACAAAAAAAGAGAGAAATGGAATGGGAGTTACTAGGAGTGAATGCACCCAATTCTAGAAATTATGCTTTATATGTACCAGTTACCAAGCCTGGAGCTCAGTAATAGCACCATCTTTAAAGAAAGGTAACAGATGCAATAAATTGTATGGTCCCTGACAACACAGCTTTAGGCCATAAAACATACAAACATGAATATATCTTCCTTATTAGGCCAACTTTTGACTGGAAATTTTCAAATATTTCATTCACGGTGCCCTGACTCAACATAGCCTTGATTTTGCCAAAAAGCAAATTTTGTTGACTCTTTCTGAATGACAGTTAAACCTCCAGTCATATTTGAAAAGATCAAATGTCGGGGGTGGGAGGACTTATCTACTCACTCAGCTCCATCTGTCTCTCCTCAGCCTCATCCATCTCTGGTAACATGGTCTCAGACCCTGAAACAGGTCAGAACAGCAAATGAGATTTGCAGAGCACAACAAACTAAGAGGCATAAGCATTCTCCTCAAGGGGTTCAGTTTCCATGATAATCTATGGCTATACCACCCTGAACGCACCTGGTCTCGTCAAGTTCCATGACCACCACATCTCAAGCTCCATCAGCTTAGCTTTGGGCTAGATGTGATGTGGTACAAATAACACTGAGTAGGAGACCCCTTGCCATCCCCTCCCTGTGTAATAGGCCTGTTTCCTTCCCCATCAGGGAGACATGGTAAGCCTGAGAGGAGATACTGGATACATACTTGTAGCTCTTAAGTGTTGTATATATCAATAAGGAATTTTAAATGACTAATATTGCACTTCAGGGGTAACTAAAAATACTGAATTTGGTTTTGTGGTTCAGTAAATTTTAGTCCATTACTCATTTTAGAATATCAAATATGATTCAGTCATAGAGTAGCTTACAACAGTGATTTAGGCAAAGACACATAGGATCATTTCTATTACTCAATTCTTTAATCATTGAAAAATATAACAAGCTTCCCCTCCTCACCCATTAAGGAGTCAGGCTGAACAACAGTACTCCAAAAATTTTCCCAAGCTTCCCTAGTGACCCAACAAGCTTTCCATGTGTGATACCTGAATGGGTATCACACCTATATCCTTCAAAAATCACTTAATCCCTAAATGTCTTATAGAGTCACTCCAATGAGCTCTAGGAAGTACTTCCCTCCCTCCTCCCATATCTGGCTTAGCATCACTCACAGTTGGTCTCCATTTTTGCTCTCTCATACAGATCCTTCAGGTTGAGCTTGTCAAAGAGTCCAAGAATCACATTCCAGCCCTGTTTTCCTGGATAGTGTTCGTTTATCAGGTTAGCAAGCTGCTTTCGGCTGGCTGCCTTCACTGCAGTCCAGGACATCAGGCAGTGTCCAGTTTCCATGGTCTCCTTTAGAAGTAACTTGAATTTGTTTAAGTCTTCATTGTCTAGTTCCTCCAACAATATCGTCCCAAAATTAGAAAAGAGTGAATCTGACATCTTGTCCATGGATCAGGATTCAGTCACTAATGAGGAAAAATAGTATTTTAAAATGAAACAAATAAAGCCAGGCGTGGTGGTGCATGCCTGTAATCCCAGCACTTAGGAGGCTGAGGCAGGAGAATTGTTGTGAGTTCAAGACCAGCCTGAGCTACAAAGTGAGCTTAAGGCCAGCCTGAACTGCATAACTGCATACTGAGATCCTGTCTCAAAAAGACAAAAAAAAAAAAAAAAAAAAGACAGAAAGAATCAAATAGGACCTTTGAAAAGTACAATTAGAAACAATCTCTGCAAAAACAGATTAAACCAGGTGTGATGTCACATGCGGAAGCTGAGGCAGGAGAATCATTGCAAATTTGAGGCCAGCCTGAACTGCATAGTGAGACCCTGTCTCACAAAGACAAAAAGACAAAAACAAACAAACAACAACAACAAAAAGAAAAACAGATTAAACCAATTATGTGTCAAAGCCCATATTAGGTTTGTAACTGACCTATTGTCTTCTGTAATACATTTTCTACCATAAAATAATTCTTCTAATATAGACCACTATATTTTGTTTCCTCCATCCTCTCAGGATTTATCCCCCATCCTACCACTTAGGAGCTATAAAAATTTAACCAAACATTCATTTCTCTGAAAAATAAATCAGTCTAATCTCTAAAGAGAAGGTACCAAAGCCAACTTCAGAGGACTACAATATGGCTCCAACTCATATCACCTGGCATAACAGCTCTTTACTAAGTATTGATTACTCTTTTCATCCCGTCTCTGCCTTACCCATGTATTCTAACTTATAAAACATTGTTAACACCTCCATGCCAACACATTATTTCTCTTCAAATATGTGCAACTACAGTATGCCATCATCTCTTAAAATGTAATTTCTGATCACAAATCGTCACTGAGGATCTGTTGCTAGCACAAGCTAGCAACACAGGCTGTTCTGAGCAAGTTCATTCCTAAAGGTCATCTGAAATGCTCTTATCTTCCTGCACTCTAGCATCTCTGATGTTCTTAACTTGGGCTTTTCCACAACATCTACTTCAACTCTCAAATAGCCTTAAACTCCCGTAACCCATGTCCTACTACTATCCTCCAATTAGTTGATCAGTCTCATACCCTCTCACTGTGAGTGCTCTGAAAACACCACCAAATCCTAAGTGAGGCCTCATTTTCTCATCACCTATCAAGTTGTCTGAAGGTTCACACTGACTTTGGTTCATTTTGTTTTGAGACACAGTCTCATGTAGCTCAGGATGGCCTTCATTCACTGTGATCTGCCTTAGCATCCTGAGTGCTGGGCAGGTGTGTGCCACCACAGCTGGCTGACTTTAGTTTGAGGAATCTAACCACCTAAACCACCTGCACTTAAGTCACTAAAGTCTTCCCAGAATCTTCAAGATCTTCCTTTTAGCAATTTGCCTGAACAGGCCTAGGAATTCAGTTTAAATCTTTATCTAATCGCTTTCCAGTTTCTCAAAACATGTCCCCCTATTCTTGCTAATGGCATTAGAAAAAATACATGGTAGAAATCAAAATGCATATAAGGGACAATTTAGACTAGGTTTTTTTGTGTGTGTTGGACTGGGGATGGAACTCAAGACCTTATGCTTGCCAGGCAGATGCTTATTCTGAGATATCTTCCTGACCCAATAAGGGACAATATAACTTCTTATATAGAAAGTAAAGATGGCATGGTGGCATGCACCTGTAATCCCAGCATTTGGGAGGCTGAAAACAGAAGATCAGTATGAATCCAATCTATGTAGTGAGACCCTATACTTTTTTTTTTTAAAGTAAAATATCACAAAAGCAAGCAAAGCCTGATTCCTATAGTTATTAGTGAGCTATTAGCAACTTTAGGGTTATTTTTAAATTACATTGCAGAAATATTCTAGGTTATACAGATAAATCTGACAGAATCAGGTTCTAAAAAATTTTAAGGGAGCAAATCTCAGGAAACACTGAAATTTCTCCAGGGCATACAAAGTATGGTGAGAAAAAGTGAGGCATGGAACACACCCTCAGCTTCCTCCCTAGAAATCTATAGATTCACAGCACATGTGCTGATCATGTTTTTCTTTCCTGAAAGAGCAGGGCCTCTCCTGCCTTTCCTTTAGCTCATTCTTCTGCCTGTAACCCAAGTGATACGTTAGTGATCACTCTTCTCTATTTTAATTTGTGCTGTCTGGGTCATCTTATTAGCACTTAAACATGTCCAGATCAAATTTAGACCTTAATGAACATTCCCTTTACTCTGTATACCCATAATCTTCCTAGTTAAATTCCATCAGTCTGATACTGGGATGTCACACGACCAGCACATTGCTGCCACAGCACACACCCCATAGGGTTTCCTCATAGAAACCTCCCAGGATGTTTAGTGCCAGATTAACTTCTCTACCCAGGAGCCAGGTTACTATCAACTTTGTCTATTTAAAAACAAAAAAACAAACAAACAAAAACAGCACAATCATTTTGGTTCCATACAAGTCTACCTTAACTTTGGAGTCTATGAGGGGCCTGAGTCAGACCACAAACAGAATAGAAGAAAACCCTAAATGATACCCCAGATGCAATTGAGGAGAGTGTATGCAAGGTGCAGGGCAAGGTCTTTCATGGGTGGTGGTTCTACAACTTTGCCTGGTGAGGAAGACAGAGGACTTTTTTTCTTTTTCAGTCAAACTACAACTACATGAAGTGGTGGTTGGTAGCCCAGAGCCTGACTGCTGTTCTGTCTGGTATCCTGAAGCTGTACTGTGTGGAACATCTCTTCAATGTTCCAACAACTGACACAAGAAAGCCAAGATGTTAAGCTGACTATAGCACTTGGGCTTTTCTGCTGGGGTTGTACTTTGTCGAGACTTTAACACAGCTTTGCAAAATTATAAAAAATATTTGAGTGCACTCTGCTTATCAACAGTAGTAAAACAGCAATAACAGCCATGAAAATGTAAACATTCTGAGATTGACTATATCGAGAGTATGTATTGGCACTTTCCTGATGGCTTGATCCACTGGTGAACAGAGCAGCTTGGCCACAAAACATACAAATTGCTGCTTTATCGTAAGTTTGTTAAACACGTGAGATCAAAACACTATTCATCAGGCTGGAAATGTAGTTCAGCAGCTTTAAGTGCCTGCCTGGCATGCTTAGGGTCCTGAGTTTAATTCCCCAGTACTGGGGGAAAAAAAAAAATAGTACAAAATACTGTTCATCATACAGCTCACACAGCAGCCCCTTAGCCCTAATTCCACTTAGGGGTAACAGTAAACTATGAGAGTGAAAACTACAAAAGGTGGGACAAAAATTAATTTATTTGTAGAGAACAGGAATAAGTAGTATGTCTTTATGTAGTTCAAAGTATTAAAGGTGTAAATATTTGAATTAAAAATACTATATAGTATACTGATTTAAGAAATTGTTTTATAACAAAGTTCTGAAAAGATTTTGGTTTGGAAACATCTTAATGTTTCATTATACATTTTTGTGTTTATATAAAATATACCATTAAAAGCTAATTTAAAAATGTTTTATTCTAAAATAGTTTGGGGAAGGATAAAGGAGCTGAATTATAATTTCTCTCTAGTGCTTTTAGTTAAGTCTAATCATGTAAAGGGGGTTCCTAAGAGAAATCATGTTTCATAGAATCAAAGAATATAGGATAGATTATAGAATCCCATCCATGAAAAAGATCTTTAAAAACACCTGTAGGACACAATATAGTTATGTTACATAAAGATTCTAAACTTAATAGAAATATATGCTATATTTATTCAGTACCCACCATTTGCCAGGCACTGTAGTAGATGCTTTACAATCATAATTTCTGATCCTAAAAGCATTCCTAGGCTGATGGATTAAGGTTTTTTTTAATAAAAAAGAAAAGAAAAAGAAAACACTTATTAAAGTTGAATGACTCTGAAAGTGGTAGAGCTGAGAGGTGGGAGACCTGGTGTTTAAATAGAAGTTTTGTTTCACACATACAGCACTTACCATATGGAAAATAGCTGACTAGGCTGCGCTTACCATAAGAGCAAAACATAGAATAGGAATTTGAAAATGGCAAGATTTTCAATGGAGGGGGGGGGAGGAGAAAAAGAAAAAAGGGACAGGAAAAAGAACAAAAGGAAAAAAATAGATTACAGCTTTTGTAACTGAGAAGGGAAGAGAGGCTAGAGGGGAGGAGAATGGGGAAAAAAGGAAGAGATATCATGTACAAGCTCAAATTCCCTGTAGTATCATTATGTGTATCTAAAGTGCACCGATAAAAAAAATTACACATACTAAAAAAAAAAAAAATCAGGCTTCTACGTTTCACATTTCCTCAATCCACTGCAGCATGCTGCTCAGCAGGAACCCATGATAGCTTGCACCAGCGCGCACTCTCTTCCAAAAACAGTCATTCTGAGATTCAGTTTTCACACCATTAAAGCAGGTCCCAGGGAACGCACCTCTGCCGGACTGCAGGAGGCGTGCACACACCTGGCTCCAGGGCGCCACGGTGCTGCACGATCATCTCTAACAACGCCTCGCATCTTGGCATTTTCTTTCCCTCTCACAGTTCGCTTTCCTCATTTTTCCTGTATCCTGCTGAGCCAAGAGTCTGAACCTACTATCTGCAATTCTGACAGGGCACAATGTACTCTTATGAAGGACTCTTTAATAGTCTTTTATTTATATCCATGTGTCAAATTCCTAGAGATAAAAACATCAGGTCATCAAATTTTACTTGAATTCAGCTGGAAGGCAGTCACCAACAGCTTCCGCAGTCCGCAGAGGGCAAGTTTAGGTCACTCTGGGGTCGAAGGGGTGACGCTATTTGTAGAACTTCGCTAGGAAGAGGAGTCATGAGGGAATAACACTTGGGATTGCAAAGATCTTAGTGCTTTGTTTTCAAACAGGAAGGTACTCTGAGAGAGCCTGGATTAAAACACAGACTCACAGGAGCAGACTGAGATTGAAGGAAAAATGGGGGAGCGAGGAGGTGGAGTAGGGGTATGAGTCCGTCTAATTCATCAGGCCTAGTGAAAGTGGGATTACAGTAACTCGGTTGGATTAAAAAGCGGCCTCTGCACAAAGCAAAAACCACGCTCAGTCTGCAAACAACGTGTACTGGTTGCCTGAGGACCACGTGCCCCGCTTCTGGTCTCCCCACTACCCCCAAACCAGTGACAGCAGGCCTCACCTGGAACTTCGCTTCTTGACCTGGGCGCCCCTGAGCCCCGGGAGGTCCCGCCTGCACCTCTCCTCTGACCTTGGCCCCAGGCCCACATCCCCTTCCTTATTTCCACGGAGTCCTTCCTCCTCACACAGTTACGAAAGGGAGGGTCCCCCTTACCTTGGCTCTCAGTGGGTGTCGGCGATGCGGGTTAAACCCCACCGCCAAAAGCCACAGCAGAGGGAAAGGAAAACCGGAAAGGGCTCCACAAGTCCTCGTGGTTGGAAGAACCGAGTGAAGCCGCTGGCTTTTCAGGCCCTTCCCTCTCCTCCCCTGCGCTCGCCGGGGAAACTCAATAGGAGGACTGTGGGGGCCGGGCCAATGCAGGTGGACCCCCATTGGCTGGCGGGGCAGGAGCGCGGTGGGAGGGGGTCACGACCTCTCGCCCCTGTCCTCACTTCCCACTCCCCAAGGCATTTTGGATGGGTGGTTACTTCTGCTCAGCACACTTAGAGTCACAGAACTTTCTTTGCCTGATGACCCAAGAGGCAAAGGAGGCAGTCTGAATTGAACTATAAAGGTCCTTTCTCAGACAGGCTGATTCCCAATAAGCAGTATCCTTTTATTCACTCAGCCAATAATCTATTGGCTTGTACTTAACATCTGGCAGTTTTCTGGGCTTTTTTCAGCAGTAAACAAAATATCTAGTCTTGTACCACTACCAATAAATGCCTACAAAGCTTACATTCTGCTGAAGGAGTACGGAGAAAGCACTGTATTTTGTCAGGTGAACATTGTTACGGAGAAAAATCAACTAGGGCAGAGGACATAGCTTAATGGTAGTGAGGATAGGGGATGGGTCCTATTTCTCCTTGAGTGGAACAGGAAGACACTGTCATAGAGGCATCTGTAGAAAGAGTGTGACCAGTGCAGATACCTAGGTGTGGAAACATTCCAAGGACAGGAAATTATAATTCAGAGCCTCGATAAATTTAAGGAAAATCTGCATCAAACAAATGATGATGGTCACTATAACCCTGTGTTGAGTAATGGACATGCAACTTCATCCAAATCTTTCTAAAAAAAAGTAAAAGCTTTTTTATTTTTTAATTAATTTTATTGAGAAAAATAGCAATGAGACAGTTTCTCCAAATCTCAAATGATCAGAACTGTTCTTGTGTAAATAAATGGGCTTGGCCCTGAGGATAGGAAACTCAAAGTTGGCTTAGGCCCCAACAGAACCGGCAGCTTTTGAAATGAAATTTATGTAACTCATGACAGGTCTCTACACAGATGGATAAATATGCAGGCTCTCTTTCCTCAGTGCAGCCTACTCAAGACATTTTGCATTTGGACAGCAAGATTTAGGAGAATTTGGACAGTTGCTAACTGTTTCAGTTAGCATCTTTCCAGCTGTAGTTTCCATGGAGAACTTTAAATTTCATTGGAAAAGTATGAGCTAGTATCAATTGCATTGAGTAAATGCATGAGGCTGATGTAAAGGTGATATAAACACAGCTGATGTAGTTTCCAACAACCTTGATCATCATCAGAAATCAGAAGCCTAAATTATAAAGATTCATTTCAAAACTAACTCAAAAGAATAACCAACACTGTGGAGTAAGACTGATAAAGTTTTGGTTCTGAAACTTTGGGGGCTGGGGTGATGGTTCAGTGGAATAAGCGCTTCCCTGGCAAGTGCAAGGGAAGCACAATCCCCAGTTCCGCAAAAAAAAAAAAAAAAAAAAAAAAAAAAAAAAAAAAAAAAAAAAAAAAAAAAAAAAAAAAAAAAAGAAAGAAAGAAAAACATTGACAGGCCCCCAAAACCAGGTACTCAAAATATGTGGTTTCTCAAGTGTAAAAAATACAAAAAAACTGAGGAAGCAGTTAAAGAAACTAAACTTTTAGATAATTGAGGTTACTGAAATTGTACCTTTATAAAAATTAGAAATGTTAAATTTTTATTCAATCTATGTATAATTGCATAATGATTTTTACATGAATGTTTATTTTACTATAATTTTAGTGCAATATATTTTTCTTTTGGTTTTAACAATCCTACTGAAAGTAACCCCCGTAGTAATAACATGGCTTGCTCCTTATTGCCCCATTACTAAGGAAAATTTTGCTTCATATTACTTGTCACAAAATTTAACTTTTTGGTCTTTTTGTCTTAAAGTAACAATAAAAAAAATGCTAGTCTTCTAAAAATCTAGAAGCAAAAAATTATCTCAGAAAATATTCAAAGGGCTTGGGAGATAGCTCAGTAGAATAAGTGCTTGCCTGGCAAGTGCAAGGTCCTGAGTTCAATCCCCAGTATGGCAAAGAAAGAAAGAAAAAGAAAATATTTAAAGATCATTCTTCACATTTCTGCCCCTAGAAAAACACTATCCTTCATAAATTAATCTAATTAGATGCTAAGTTGAAACACAGTCTCCATTTTGTTTTATTGTCTCTGTTGAATTTGCTGGGGGGTGAGCAAGGGAGATTTTCATGGGTGAGGTCCCAAGGTTAAAGAATGGGTATGCATAAGATGTCAGCAACAACATTAGGTATCAGGGAGCAAAGCAGAGAGCTCAAGAGCAAGAGCTGCCTGTGTGTTTGTTGTATAATTCTTATGGAGGTTGTAACCTCATATTTACATTCTCACATAGTAGTGTAACCAACACACACAGGTTTCCCTGTGCTAAATCATGTTTATATAATTATATTCCACTACATACCTACACTAGACAAGGGGAGTCACATCCTCAGGTGTCATTAAATCCCTCCATGCTTTGAAGCACTCAGGTTCCCCACAGTCCCATAAGAAAAACTGAATACATACTCATAGTATGTTTTCTGATTATGTACATTATACTTGGATGTGTTATTTGAATTTAAAATATGCTTGGAGAATTTCTTTGTCAAACTGACAGAACTTGTCTCTTCATTCATGTTCCACAGCATAGAGATAAAATTTAAGTGAAATTTCTTCTTTATTAAGAGTTTGGGAGACTGTGTTATAAGTTTCCATTTCCTATTTATACTCATACCATTCTTTCCCATTAATAATCCACTTTATGCTCATGAACTATCTGGTATGTGTCCTCACGTTTTTCCTCTGTGTTATATAATTAAACTTAAAATCACAAACACATATAGTTAACAAAATTTTAAGTATATTATTTTTGCATTTTCACTTTTTTTCTGTATTTAGGGCAGGGTGTACAGGGTCTCACCACATAGAGCAAACTCACGATTCTCCTGTTTACAGTCCTCCAAGGGCTGGGATTACAGGTGCGCCACCATACCCAGTCTCAATCTCCCGCCATCTCAGCATGGGCATGTCATGCAGGGGATCGAACTGGCCACTGTGCTGTGCCTTTTAGTCTGCTGAGCTATCAGGCCGGCCCTAGCATTTTTCACTTTTCCAGACAATAAATGTCATCTGAATGAAGACTAAAAGGAGAAAAACTTGAGATAATTGTCTACTTTTTTCAGAAAGTTTTTCTTAAAAGGAAAAGAAATGAAATGGTTGCTAGGGAGGGAAGAAGGACTGCTACAGAATATATGTATGTGCCCCAGAAGTCACACATTGGAAGAAGTCACATCCCCAGTGCGATGACAGAATAGCACAGGATCAATACCCTTCTAGAGTGGGCTCAGTAAGCTCTAGGTGAGAATTCAAGGAGTAGTTAGCTTTTACGAACCTAGGAGTGAGCCCTCCCCAGACAGAATCTGTATTTGTTTTGAACTTGGACTCCCAGTCTCCAGAACAGCATGGGCTAAGTTTTTGTCATGTATTAACTACTGAGTTTTTGGCATTTTGTCATAGCAGCCCAAAGACATGGTCCTAAAGAGGCCTTAACCGAAATGTTGTTTTTTAAAAGAAAATAGCAAACTTGATTGTTAATGGGGAAGATCTAATAAAGAGGAAAGGAATGACATTCCAGGAGACAGGTGCTACCAGAGTTAGGTTTGCATGTGACAGGAATTGAAGTCATCTAGTGACTAAGGAGGTAGGGTCCTTAGCTGGGAGCACAGCTTTTTCTCCCAATCTATAACATAAACTACATGGACCCTGGTGCAGGTAGGTGTGTGGATGCCACGAGGGGGGGGGGGGAGCAGGAAGGTGTCAAGGTTTTCTTTGATTGCGTATTGTCTTGGGTCAATTAAAAATATTTTAATCAGCTGGCGACAAGAATGACAAAGGGAATAAGCAATTTTTGTAAATATGGATACAAGAAACCTACTCTTTAGAAATGTTTTCTATGTATTTTCAAATCAATAATATTAATTATGCTACTCATGTCTTGCTTTTTAAAGCTCTTACATTAACTCTAAGTAAAATGTATTTCATCAGATGTTACTTATCAAGTTCTTAAATTTGTATTCCTTGCTCTATGTATTTAGCAGAATAATACTAATTTTTATAAATTGTGCCTTTTATCTGTAAATAAATTCCGTATCATTCTTTGTTCTTAATATTCATTTGTTGAAGTTTTTGGTCTTTTTAAAGTGCCTGTTTTTAAATAACCAGCCTCTTGCATAGTTTGTAAATAATATAAGGCTTTGATTTTGGTGCTTGATTCAGGCTGTTTCTCTTTTTCCTTTTGGTCTTTTTTTTTTGGACACAGGGTCTGTGTCTAGGACAGTCTTTTCACTGGTAATGATCCTCGTGCCTTAGCCTCCTGAGTGCTGGGATTATAGGCATGTTTCTCCTTTTCTATAGAACTCAATTCCTTCACATTTAACATAGTGGCTGATAATTTATTGCATTCTTTGCATATATGTTACTTTAGCTTAATTTTTTTTTTTTTTTGTCTTTTTTTGAGACAGGGTCTCACTGTGTAGTTCAGGCTGGCCTTAAACTCACTTTGTAGCTCAGGCTGGTCTTGAACTCACAACAATCCTCCTGCCTCAGCCTCCCTAGTGCTGGGATTACAGGCATGCGCCACCACGCCCGGGTTAGCTTAATTATTTTACATCAAGGGTTTCTCTGTTTCCTTTCCCATAACTTTTTGTGGGGTACTAACTAAAGACCCCACAAAAAGACCTTTCATGGTGGCAGTTATTAGGGATACCTGGAGTGAGTTCCAAGTGTCTTGCCAAGTGTTACAGGTGGAAGAAAGCGCAAGAGACAAATGGGGGTGCAGCAGGGATACTGGACGGCCAGCTGTTTGCAGGGAACAGAGGCCCCAGAACCTCGGTATGTATTCCTTACACCAGAGTCAAGGACAATGGCTAAAGGACGGTGGGTGTTTCAAGAAACAGTGATAGCGACTACTACAGTGCGTCAGTGAGAAAAGCAAAGCATTCCTGCTAGGACCAGAAGAGAGGGAGGCAATGAGGAAACTGCAGTTTCCCCAGGTGCTTTATCTTCTTCACCACGCTGCATCTGGCCCTGTGAGTGCCACAGCAGGCATTAGCCTTAGGGCTTCCAACTGTGACCAGAAAAGAGCAGGGGGTTTCAGTGTTCCAAGTCTGGCTCAAAGGGCAGGACAAGGACAAGCTTGCTTGTGTTCTCCAACAGGATATCTATTTTTGATTGTCAGTTTATGATCCTTTCTTAAATTGTTTTCTCAGATTAAGGAGACCTGAGTGGTGCAGACTGAGTTGTTACAAATCTTTAAATATTTTTCACCATGGTAAGTGATTTTATTTTGGCTGGGGGATTGGAACCCCTTTTCTATATCAATCTATTTTGCTATGGAACACATTTATAACTTCTAGCAGTACAAAAAAGAAAGTGCAATGCCAGTTTTATGTTTAAATAACTTACCAATTCTGCCTGAAAGCTAATGAGTTTTCTATTTATTCTTAGTATGTAAGAATTGTGACTTTACGTCTAGTGTTCCTTTCCTCATTAATCTAGGCTGAAATGTAGCAAACCTGCAGATTCAGGCCTTATTTTCAACCAAGACACTGGTTCTATTATTATTTCTTTCTTATCTTCCATCAGTCCTTTCCCTGTCCCTCCTTTTTTCTTTCTTCCTTTTTGAATTTCTGTGTTTGTTGTATACTAGGTCTCACCAATTAAAATTTGTTCCTTTTTTCTTCCTGATTTCCATTTCTATCTTTTTCTTTGTTGTTTGGATCTGTCTTTGAATCATATAGCCTATGTTTTGGGTCCAAAGTGGCCACCTTCTCTAAATTCAACTGCTGAACTGCCTAAGCTCTGTAGAATTAATTTAACCCCAAAAAGCCTTGTTTGTGCTATGCTTGTTGTTGCTTTTTTGTTATTCATACCGTCCTCTGCCCTACAGCATTTATATTTCCTCAGATGCACATTCTATTTTTCTGACAGCTGCATCCACTTACATGCTTTTTCTTTTCTCAAAATCAAAAGTCTCCTTAATGGATACTTTAAGTGGCAGCCTTTCCACATTTTGGAGGAAACCAAAGAACTCTCTACCTTTGTCAGCCACTAAATAAGAGCACAAAGCTACCACTTTCCTACATGGGCACCTAGATAAACCTTCTTACTTTCTCTAGTCTTTATAATCTCTCAAACTCCACACAGGGACAGTTGACCCTACATATTCACCCTCCTGATATCTCAGAAGTGAAGGAACATCAATTTGTGCAGATCTCCTAAGGCGTCAACTGATCTGCCCAGGCTCTTTGCAAGAACCACCACAATTAAGTTTTCATATCTAGGTTCTCCTGCTGTCCTCCAAGTTTATGTCCAGTCCACAGGAAAGAGGACAGTGAGAAGTTCCATGTCAGATTTTTAAATGAGTTTTCTAACACCTAGATTTATCTCTATAAAACCTGGTTTAGGAAAAACTGGGCCCAGGAGATGGCTCAGCAGCATAAGCTCCTAACTGACATATGCCAGGTCCCAAGTTCAATTCCCTAGCACTGGTTGTGATTGGGTGGGGACTGACAGCTATGATCAGGAAATAGAGGAGCTCAATCAAGTAGCTTTTTCTTAGGCTCTTCCCACATTCCACACATATTTTGACAGCCATTTTTTCTATGATGGAAATTAGAGATGAGATTATTAGTTGTATGAGGCAAAGACATTAAGGATTATTTTTACTTCAAATTCAGCTGAAACAAAATCTTTGGTTCCACTTCTCAAAATGAGTTTTAAAAAACTTAAAGTCCAGTTACAGTTTTCATATCCAGATACAAAATAATGCAGTCTCATGGTGCAGAATTTGAAAAGATAAGAAGTCCATGGGCTGGGGAGATGGCTCAGTAGAATAAGTGCTTCCCTGGCAAGTACAAGGGCCTGAGTTCAATACCCGGTTCCACCAAAAAAAAAAAAAAAAAAAAAAAAAGAAAAGAAAATAAATCAAATAGTGAATAATTAATGTCTTTTTGTGCCAGAAATACCTAAATTACATGGATTATCCATCATTATTCTTTAATAATGACCACTAATATTATATGGGTTGGAAGGAGGGTAGGGCTGTCCAACTCCAGTGTTCATTCTTACTAGTGAATGTTTGCGTACAGGACTTTACCAACTGTATCTATTTACACTAAATTTTCATCTTACAGTTAAGAAGACAGATGAAGATTAAATTACTCACCTACTTCACCAATGGATGGCCAAAAAGAGCTATGAAGTTTTATCAGATAGGACTTCAGTTGTCAAATACTAAGTCATTGTCTCTGAATATTCAAGCAGGAAAAGGCCCATAAATAATTTCCAAATGTGACTTCAGAGTCTAAGATATTCAAGTGCTTATTTTGTGGCGGGGACCAGGCAGACAGACTCTGAGGTATTCATCTCTATTAAACATTCAACAGCAAAAGCACAGTTAGCATTTAAAGTGCTTCTTATGTGCCAGGGACCTGTTTAAGCGTATCAACTACACTAACCTATTCAATTCTAACATGTATGTGAAACAGTTACTATACTATTAATAGACTACTGTTAGTACTATTAACCTAACACAAGTTATGTGATTTAGGGTAAGTGACTGAGCCGGGGCCACATCAGGAATAAGTACTGTATCAGATAGGATACAGAGTCCTTTGTTTTTAATTACCCTACATCAAAGCTTAGGATACAATGCTACTGCACAAGTTTGAGGGAGAAGGCTTACGGAAGCAGAAACATTTTCCTAACACAACACACGGGACTAGTTAAAAGAGGTGTAAGCACCTCAAACTGTGCGCTGCCTCAGAACACCAAAGAGGGGCTCCTCCCAGCTGCTACAGCTCAGTCCCAGCTACACTCCAAACTTCAGTTTAGAAGCACTGCTAGCTCGGGCGAGGGCTGCTGGGGTGCTTATTCTGCCGAGGGCATGGGACAGCGAGCCCTAACCATTCTTCGCCACGCAAAAATGACCCTACAACAAGTGTTTCTTCGGGTTCTGGCGGAGAGACTTCGCATTTGTAGTCTGTGAGGGCCCCAAAATTCCCTGAGGCCAGTCTTCTCTGTTTTTTAAGCCTTCTCAGCCACGCCTCCTTTCCCAGGCCTTGTACACATAGTCTTTTACCTTAGGTTTGTGTGTCTTTGTTTTTTCAATTTAACCGTCTCCCATATTCTTCCATCACCGCCTAGGGATGCCTCGCACTATCCCCGGGATGGTGGTGCACACCTGCAATCCCAGCACTTGGGAGGCTGAGCAGGAAAATTGCTGAGAGTTCGAGGCCAGCCTGAACTACAACATGAATTCAAGGACGGCCTGAACTGATAGCAAAACCCTGTTTAAAATAATAATAATAATAATAATAATAATAATAGTAATAATAATAGTAGTAATAATAATAAACAGCGCTTCGCCATTCACTGTTTCCAAGCGCCCGAGGGTCCGCCCTCCGTGGAAAGCCGCCAAGATATCTGACCAATCAGAAGCCACGTCCTGTGGCGCTCTCCTTGCCCCGCCCCTCTCAGTTCAGTGGCGGGACTTCACTTTCCCAGCGAGGGGCTGTGGCCTTTGTGTGTTGCGTTTCCTGTGGTTCTGTTATCTCCTCCCCACAGACCCCTTCAGAGGCTAGAGAAGACCGAATGAGGACCGGACCGGACCGGACCGGACCAGACCGGCGGACCGGGGCGGGAAAAAGTGTGGCTCGAGTGAGGGCGCCAGGACAGTGAGCCAGACGAGGGGCTGTGGCTTAGAAATCCCGGGCTCTTGGGAGGCGTCCATCACATCAGCTTTCTCGAGACAGCCGAAAAAGGAGGGACAAGGGAGGAGGCAAAGGCAGGGCTGGGATGCTTGGGGACCTGAACACTCACAGAGATGCAGCCTGGACTGCAGGAACAGAAGCTGTGCAGAACGCTGGCCCTAAGGTCTGGCGCCTTCAAAACCGTTTTTGTTTTTTGTTTTGTTGTGTTTTGTGGTACCGGGGATTGAACTCAGTACCCTGCGCTTGCCAGGCAGGTGTTTATTCCACTGAGCTATCTTCCCAGCCCCCTCGAAACTGTTCTTGCGCATGCGGCATCCTGCTAGCCTGTGTCGGAATCAGACCTGTCTCGCAACATGCACGATTTTTTTTTTTTTTTTTCTCTTAGGGAAAGGGAGCTTGTGTCCTCCCTCCCCACTAGAATCTACTAGCGACCTGCAAGGACAAATGTGCGTGGGGAAGGTCTATGTTCCCACTTAGGGATGACGAAATGGTGACCTTGGAAGGTGCAGGTTAGCTCTAAAGTTCCAAAAGTGGTAGACAGCAGAGTTAAGATTGCTCAGGTCCTGC
>PVKA01030533.1:0-10966 GCA_004027165.1 Ctenomys sociabilis | reverse complement strand
CAAAAATATTTTCTCTACATATTTATGCCTATTTTGTTAGTATATTATCAATAATGTAATTTTATTAATTGAGATAATAATAATAACAGTTGTCATAGTTTTGCTTTTTTTTAGAAGAAATTGGCTGAAGTGTAACATATTAAAAATATGAAAACTGTCTATGTCATTTGCAAAAGTTCATTGACTGCAGTTCTCCTGCGTCACTGTATTTCTGTCAAAAGATGAAAGTTTTACCTGCACAAGATTTTCAGGAGAGATGGATGGAGTGGGAAGGAGGAAGCCACCCCTGCACATAACTATGAAATCCCACTTGGAATGTGCTTCACCACTTCAGAGCTGACAAGGGCAGCATTTATTTTTGTGCAGCCATAACCAATGCTTTATGCAGCTGTTCACTGCTCCAGGCCTCTGCGGTGACAGCTCAAAGCCTTAATTTCTGCAGCCTTGTCTGAGGGAAGGTAGCCTTTCTGCTGCTGGTCTTCTCAATATCTGAAATCTAACTTTCCCCAGGACCACTTGGATCTTTCTCATATTCCTTCAGAGGGTTAATAAAGGAAATTGCTGTATTTATTTTTTATACTATTGAAATCCAGTCTGCTATCACATTTATCATATTAACAATCCCGAGTTTGACAATATTATTCACTTTATAAAATCTGAGACTCAAGCACCTTACAAACATGCATATTTCAAGTTGAAATTATGTATTTGAAATGACAAATATATGCAACAATTTTACACAACATTTCAGTTGTAAAACTTTTTCTTTCCCGTGTATTTGCATTTCTTCATCTATCATAAAGAAGGGAAGGGTGCCAGGGAGATAGCTCTTGGAATAAGTGCTTGCCTGAGAAGCACAAGGTCCTGAGTTCAATCCCTGGTACTGAAAGAAAAAGAAAGAAATGAAGGGCCAGCAGGATAGCTCAGCAGACTAAAGCATCTGCTTAGGCAAGCTTAGGCAAGCACAGGGACCACAGTTTAATCCCAGGCACCACATGCTGAGCCAGCCCTGTACCCAGAGTATGCTGAGCTGGCCATAAAAATAAAACTGAAAGTAAGCACAAAGAAGTAAAATAGAAGGAGAACACATAGGGCCCAGCCTGTTAGCAGTATTTCCTCTCTGCTCTGCTTCCAACCTTATGCATAAGAAATTTTGTTTTCACTCAACTAATCCAGTGAAGCTCCTTCAGCTCCTGCACCACCCTCTGTGCTCAGCCTGTGTTCTTGGTTCACCTACTTCAATCCGCATTTTTGCCCACTTAATTCATACCTTGACTCTAGTCTATCTGAAATGCTCCTCCATGGCCCTGAAATTCTGCTCCAGCAAAACAATCCTACTGCTATGCACAGATTTTGTCACCACCTTCACATCATCTAAAATTGAAATATTAGAGTCTCAGCCTCGCCGCCACTGCCCAGAGACCACTGCGCCCGTCTGTCCGTCGCCACCAACCCGGGACACAGAGCATCCAGGCAAGGATAAAAATGAGCTGGTGTAGGAAGCCAAACTGGCTGAGCAGGCTGAGGGGTATGATGACATGGCAGTCTGCATGAAGTCTGTAACTGAGCAAGGCACTGAATTATCTAATGAGGAGAGGAATCTTCTTTCCATTGCTTATAAAAATGTGGTAGGAGCCCATAGGTCATTTTGGAGGGTTGTCTCAAGTATTGAGCAAAAGACAGAAGGTGCTGAGAAAAAGCAGCAGATGGTTCGAGAACACAGAAAAAAAAATGAGACTGAGTAAGGGATATCTGCAACGATGTACTATCTCTTTTGGATAAGTTCTTGATCCCCATGCTTCACAAGCAGAGAACAGTTTTTTATTTGAAAATGAAGAGAGACTACAACCGTTACTTGGCTGATGTTGCTGCTAGTGCTGATAAGAAAGGAATTGTGGATCAGTCACAACAAGCATACCAAGAAACTTTTGAAATCAGCAAAAAGGAAATGCAACCAATGCACCCTGTCAGATCTGGTCTTGCCTTGAACTTCTCCATGCATTATTATGAGATTCTGAACTCTCCAGAGAAAGCCTGTTTTCTGGCAAAGGCAGCCTTCAATGAAGCCATTGCTGAACTTGATACATTACGTGAAGAGTCATACAAGGACAGCATGCTGATAATGCAACTACCGAGAGACAACTTGACATTGTGGACGTCGGATGCCCGAGGAGATGAAGCTGAAGGAGGAGAAGGAGGGGAAAATTAACTGGCCTTCCACCTTTTGTCTGCCTCATTCTAAAATTTACATAGTAGACCATTTGTCATCCATGCTGTCCCACAAATAGTTTTTTGTTTATGGTTTATGACAGGTTTATGTTTCTTCTATTTGAATTTATATATTTCCCATGTGGTTTTATGTTTAATATTACATCGTGACATGGCCAATATGGGGAAGTGGAATTTGTATATAAGATACAATTGGTCGGCATAGTACTTTTGGTACTTTGTGGCTTCATAAGGGCCAGGGTTAAAACTGCTTCCAAAGCAGTAGGCAAAGAAACTGCCTACATATTGGTTTGTCCTAGTGGGGAGTAAAAGGGATCACTGGTTCCAGACACAGATGTACTTATTGTGGGTACTTTAAGGACTGGAGCACCTCCAAGGCTGAGGTAAGACAGATACCCCACAGGTCCTCCAGCTGTGGGGCCCGTGTGCAGGGAGTAAGCAGCCTCAGCGGGCACATCTGTGCCTGCAGCTGCAGGGGTGCTCCTTCAGACAAAGCCGTCACCCATGTACTCTGGATAAGGGCAGAAACGGTTCACATTCCATTATTTGTAAAGTTATTTGCTGTTTGCTTTCATTATTTTTGCTACATATTTTATTTGTATTTAAATGTTTTAGGCAATCTAAGAACAAACATAAAAGTAAATAAAGATGCAGTAAAAATGAATTGCTTGATATTCATTATGTGATGTATATCAAGCATAGCAGTAAACAAACAGAAACCCATGTATTTAACGTTTTTAGGTTTTGTTTTGTTTTTTTTGCTTTTGTGATTTTTTTTTTTTTTTTTTTTTTGATTCTTGCCTAACATGCATGTGCTGCAAAAATAGCTAATGGGGAAATAACTTGAGATGATGGCTAGCTTTGTTTAATGTCTTAAGAAATTTTCATGAGCAGTCTAAACAGAGTTGTTAAGAACATATGTGTTAAGTTCATGTAAGTGGAATAAAAGTTTTATGAATGGACTTTTCAACTATCTCTACAGCTTTTCATGTAAATTAGCCATTTGATTTCAAACTTCCTCTGAAGGAAATTATATTTCTTGGAAATTTATTTCTTCCCTCTTGGCAGCTAATGGGCTTTTTCCAAGTTTAAAAGCAAAATTTATCATAATAAAAATACTAGTAATATAACTACCATTCTCAGCCATGTCTCATGTTTCCTCACTTTCCCCCCAAAAATTAATTGCTACAAAAATTTTATAATGGACGGGGAGATAGGAAAAAAAATTAATGAGTTCTGTTTAAAATTTTGGTACATGGCATTTTCTAACTTAAGAAGCCACAATGTTCTTGGCCCATCATGATATTGGGTTGCATTGACTGTAAGTTTTGTGCTTCCAGATTACTTTTGGTTTTTAAGAATTTCTTGATGCTCTTTAGAGCTTGCCTTCAATTTTGAACCTTTATTCTTTGTCGGGTGCACAAGATGACCTTTCTTAGCCTTCTGTCTTGTCATCAACCATTCCTATTTGGTGGCCACATGCTTGGGAAAAGGCCGCATGATCTCTCTGACTCTGCTCGACGTCTAAGATACTTGCTTCCTCCGCTTGCAGCCCCCGAGCTGCTTCCTCCATCCTGTTCACTGCAGCACGTCTCTCCTTAGCTGATGAAATCGTGTTTATCCCCTTATCCCCCCGACGCTATCCTGAACAGTCTGTTGTTGTCTGCTTTTAAAATCCTTTTCTCTTTCTCTCTTCTCTAAATAATGATGGGGCTAAGTTATACCCAAAGCTCACCCTACAAAATACTTCCGCAGTACTTTACAGAAAACACCAAACAAAATTGCCATTTTAAAAGAGGTGGTTTTTTTTGTTTTTTGTTTTTTTTTTTTTTCTTTTAGAATGTAAGCTCCTCGCAAGCAGGGACAATGTTTTCTGTACGTTCTATTGTGCCTAGTACACTGTAAATGCTCAATAAATATTGGTGATGGGAGGCAGTGAGTCTTCATGACAAGGGTGAGAAACTGAAATCCCAAACACTGTTTTGTTGCTTGTTTGATTATCTCAAAATTGAATTGGGAAATATCGGCCCTTTTGGACAATTGTCCCAAATGCTAGCCTTCAAATAAAAGCTCAGTGAAGAAAAAAAACGTTGAAATATTATACCCAAACACCTCACTTCCAAGTCAAGCATTAAATGTTTCATCTCTGTCACTTTATTCTACTTCTTTGGCTCCTCATTGCCTTCCATATGATAAGGCCTTCATTTTTCCTCAATCTACTAACACCTTCATTTTTTAAACTAAATTTCTCAAAACAGCAGCACTAGAAAAATAGTATCATGCCTTTTTTGACATGTGTATGTGAGAGGATTTTAATATAATTTCACAACTCAGGATCACAGACATGAGATGAAGCTCTCAAATTCACACCGAAAGGAAAGAATGGCTAATTAGGGTAAGAGAAACTGTCTGTCTGTGGTAGCTATTCCCAAGTCCTGTGAATTTTAAATACACTGTACAGCTACTTTTATGTTTTATGCTTTTCTTTGTCAGAAAGTTTTTGTTTGTCAGAACTATTTTCATTTGTCCTTCAAAGATTGTCCTCTAAATGGTATTTCACTCCAGCAGAGTGAAAGAACGCTTACTGCCCATTGCGCATATCATTATGTGTCATTTTTCCTGTTAGTCACAGAAAATGCAATATCCATGTCTTAATCACAGACACTTGTTCCATGTTTTTTCACAGAACAGAAACTTTGGAAGTAATTGCTGTCGTTGGCATAGCAGCTGAGCCTTACCAACCACAATGTATTCATAATAATTTTGCCTTTTGCCTTTTGAGGGCCACATGCAGGTCCAGTGGGCATCTCTTTTTAAAATCATACCATGAGTCGCATTTCTCCTTTGGAATATTGACACACAAGTTTCATGCAGCCATTCAAACTACTTTCAAAGACGACCGGTCAAATACCCAGTCTTTCAAGCCACAGGACTAAAGACAGAAAGGAAGAAGAGAACTAGGAAAGTGTAGACAGGCTGTACCCTACAACATCTACTTCAGTCTTTGCTATCTACACTCCTTTATACAAGGAAGCTAAAGTGAGGCCAGTATCAGGAGGTACAGAGTAGTGTGTAACCCTGTGTTTGACCCTGTTTTTTTTTTTTTTTTTTTTTTTTTGTATTTAGGACAGTATGTAGAGGGTCTCAGTGCATAGATCGGACTTACAGCAATATGCCTGTTTACAGCCTCCCAAGAGCTGGGATTACAGGCGCGCACCAGGATGCCCAGTCTCATTCACCACCTGAGCCCTTCTTGGAGGTGGGGCTGGCATGGCAGCCCTGTGGATCAAACTTGGATCCTGGGTCTGCCTAAGCAGGTACTTTAATCCACTAAACTATTTGGCCAGCTTTGGCCCTGTTTATTTCTCTCATGGTTTTTAATCGTTTAAGCTTTAATCTCTGAAAGGTGTGACTGAATAACACAATTCCATGTTTTCAGGATATTTCTCTGTGAACATTCTTTGCCTATCCTAATATAAAAATCATGTATTTTCCTTCCTGTCTTAAGCAATATTAAAAAATTATCTAGTGAGCTAAGTGATCTTTGAAATCTTGAATCCTACATGTTTTATCCCTTTAAAATATGTTAATTTATTTTTGGCACAGAGTAAATAAAACTATATTCAAATACAATCTCAAACTTGATATTTTAAAATGTTTTAAATTAATGTCCATTACAATTCCATAACTCTCCCTCTCTGTTTTTTCTAATCTTTTCTTTCTTTCTTTTCTTTTTTTTTTTTGTATTTTAGTGAAGAATGTACAGGGTTTCAGAGTCTCCCTACTAGGTTAGCCTAGTAGTGTTTACAGCTTCCCAAGAGCTGGGATTACAGGCGTGCACAACCATGTCCAATCTCAGTTGCTGCCTCAGTGTGCCCCTGTGTTGGGGCCAGAATGGCAGTCATGGAAATCAAACCCCTGACCCCTGTGCCTGCTTGCTGGTGCTTTAATCCACTAAGATATTTGGCCAGCCTCCATAAGTCTCTATGTACAAAGAAAACAAAGTAATGTTTTTCAATATTTAACTTTCAAAATCAATTTTTTGAAGTATGAATAAAGATGAGAGACCAGAAAAGGAAAAGCAGGGAAGAAAAAGGTGGAAGAAGGAGGAAGGGAGAAGGGAGAAAGGGAGGGAGAGAAAGAAAGGAAAAAGAAGAAAAGGAAGGCAGGAAGGCAGTGATGGTATTTTCAAGGTCTTACTGGAATTTATATTGTCCCTTTCAAATTTTGTTGATAACTAAAATATATTTTGTCTCAGAATTACAATTTTTATAACATCAAAATGGCATCTAATACCAAAAGTGATATTTCTAAGGTTACACCAGATGGTGAATGAGTATGATTTAGTGTATTCTGTATTAAGATTTCTCAAGTTTCTTCCTTCTTTCAAAAATTTTTACAATGTCTATGGTGTCTTAGAAAAGAAAATGATCCCCCAACCAACCTGACCCCAAGGAACTGCTTTTCTACTGCTCCCTACAGGTGGGGTGTTAAGCAGTTAGGATTCTTGGCATACTTTTCTTATGGCTAACATATCATGTTCTAAACACACAAACACCTTGAAAACAATCCTGAAAGATGCAAAAGCAGATTTTCAAAACATAATAGAATATTGCTTGTCTAAAATATGTTACTTGAGGGTGTCGGTTCTCCATATACTGATTTACAAATTTAATGTAATTCCAAGAAAAGATCCTATGTGCATTTGGAGCAGTTGGGATCCTTGTTCATGTGAATGAATAAATTATGAAGAGGCAGAAAAACACAGAAAACATAAAGCGTCACTCACTTTGCTTGCTAACTTGGTGTGCGGTTGGCTACCAAGGCTTGTTAGAGGATGGGGAAGCTGCTTCCTGCCCTGGCTGTAGGAAACAGACAATAAATGTAAGCACCGCACACATGGGACTGTGTGACCTTGGGGAATAGAGGTCACAAGAGGAAATACGCGCAGTAGCTTTGCACAGGAGAACAATTCCCTTGAGATTTACCAAACTGAGAACATGAGGAGAGTGATGATGAGATTGCTACCGATGTAGTTCGAGCGGTACAATGGACCCATTTTGCTAGTCGGTGGTTTGGTTTCTCAGTTCACAATCTGAGCTGAATGCAGCCCCCACACACGATCCACAAGAAAAGAAAAATTGTGGCTCAGTGAAGAAATGAGAATAACTGAACCTAGTAAATGAAATTTCCATCCTTAAAAGAATGTGTCAGCTATCTTCCGTGCATTAAAATTAAAACGTTTCTTTCCCACACCAGCCATAAAATGCCTGTGATAAGCCCTCTATATGCAGGAAATTAAACACTACAATACATTCCTGGTGGAAAGCACTTATCGCACTGGGATCTTTGAATTTAGCACAAAATATGGAAATGCAACATTCACCTTATGGAATGTGTTTGCAAGCCAATGATTTCTTTTTGTAAGAAGAATGAAACCATCCTATTTGCACAAAAATAAAGTAAAACTATGTTTCCAGGCCAAGCTGAGTTCTGAAGAAATTATTTTTCAGAATTTAAAGCCCTAAGTCAACAGATTGACCTTAGTATAAGCATGAATACACTGAAGACTGAGGTTAGAACAACTTAGTAGAAAGCAGAAAACAAAACAGACAAACAAAACAGCCCCACCACACCACGCGCAGGCCTCCACACTGAGAAAAGGAAAGAGTCTGCAGGTCAGAAATCTAATGTCATTTTTTTGTATAAACAAAGGAATAGATTTATAGAGATTATTCTGCATCAGAATCATTGCTACATTGTGTTCCTGCTGAAAACTGCCCACTCTCTCTATAATCTGTGCAAGTAGAAATGCACCTTTCTCCTGACTCCTGATCCTAAAACTAAAATTTATATCAGCAGAACTATGGTGTTCAGTTATTTGGTCCAGATTACGTTTTCCTTGTTTCCATTTCGATGGCCATTCCTTCGGTTCAGAGTCTCGTACCTACATCTCTGGACTGGTGCGCTATTGTACTTCCTTCTGTTCTTTAACTGCATTTATTACCCGAGTTAAACTTAACAGTGGGATCAGTTGAAAACAGGTCATTTAAAGTAAATATCAGCAACTTAATATTTCCAGAGGCATAACCATATTAGCATCACATATACAGTAAAAGTCATATAAATTTTGCATCACATGACTTTCATATAACTAAAGCTATTAATCAATTCTGGAATAAGTCATGTTACCTATGAAATTCAGAGTATTTAATGGTTCTAAGTATGGGCTCTGTAATTATAAACTTTTTTTAAAATTTTAGTACAGGGTCTACAGGGTCTCATTACATAGATTGGACTCATAGTGATCCTCCTGTTCTCAGCCTCCCAAGCACTGGGATTACCAGCACCCCACCATGCTCAGTCTAAATCACCAGCTCAGCTTGCCCCCGGTTAGGGCCAGCATGGCAGATTAGGGATCAAATCCTGGCCACTGCAGTCTGCCTCAGCAGGTGCTATAGTCTGCTGAGCTATCTCACAGACCCTTGTACACATTTTTGGTTCAAATGCGTCTCTGTTGCTACTTACCTGAGTGACAGGATTCTTTTATTATGCCTAAATTTCTTCATTTATAACATAGTGACAGATATTTTATCTCTGTCTCTCACTGCTGCATAAGGGTTCACTCCTTCTTAAAAGTTTAGGGACAAGCAGGGCTGTGGTCATTGTTAGCAAGTCCTTGCTGTTGTGGTGGTTTGGATGATGATAATATTGGTGGACATGCAGAGACACGTCTCAGTACTTTAAAGGACCATTTCCTTTTCTGCTCTGATTTTCTATGGTAAACTTATGAGTCATTTCAAAATATAGCTGAAGTTCTACACAGTAGGAACAATTTTGCCAAAGCGCTTATGTATCCATTTTTAGAGCACATACTATTATATTTTGTGTATGATTTTTCTATTCATGCGAATAATATATACCACAAAAATCTATATTTGATAATGCATAAAGCTTTAGTGTAAAGCAAAAGTTTTATACTTTCTGTATTACAGTATCTTATGTACATTATGTACTTTGCGCATGAAATTGCTTTCGATAATGGGCAATATTCTAACAGTAGTCATTGTTCTCATGTTTGTTTTATAAACTTTAAGAGTCTAGCATGTTAATAATGTATCAGATTATCATATATTCTGTATTAAGGACACATGTAGCACTCTGGAAGTCTAATAAATTTGGAATGGATTAATAAATCCAGAAAAATGTTGGGAAATGCAAACATACTGAAACTGTTTACTTCATTTCTAATAATATATTTGGAGGTGTTGGAGGAGTTATACATCAAAGAAGTACTAGTGAGTTATAGAGAATGAACTTCATATACTATTGCTTAAAATTCTGTAACTCATCATTACTCCAGTGCCATTATATCCGCATACTCATTTTGTTGCTTATTTTGAAGTTGCTCTCACATCCTAGTCCCCTGAATTTTCTGAAGACAGTATTGTACCACCCTTAAACTAACAGTTCACAAATGGTAGTCATGATCACCGAATTCTCTGACCTTTTGCAAAATCTTTGTTAGCTAGAGAAAATGCCTGGTGAAACTCTATTACTAAAGTTAACTTGTAGTCCAGCTTGTGTCAATGTCCACAGTTGGCACTAAGAGTATAATGAAGTGGACACAATCTTTCCTGCAAAAGAGCTCTAAGCTTTAGGAAATACAGAAATTAAATAAAGTCTGTCTTTCCTCTAAATTGTTGCTCAAAAATACATTAAAAGTCATGTTATAAAGGGCATGTTATAAAAGTTACTATCTGTTACTATCTGTTCTTTATCACATTTTACTTGCTCCTTCACTTTATGTTTTATTTCAATATCATTTATCAAGTTCATAGAGTTTACCAGAAAGCCATCAGAAAGCTTTCTAAGATGTCCTACAGTTTCTGGTAATGGACAATTAGATACATTACTGATGCTATTGATGTGTTAAATTCTTCATGACCTCTTTTTGAGCAGGACAGATTTTAATCATGAGTTCAAAGCCATTTGAGCACTAATAGCTAATCAATAGCCTTTTTGAATACTCACTACATGGCATTCAATATTCTCAGGTCAATCCCTACATTTCTTCTAATGATTCCATGAAATCATGTGCCACTTTCCTGATAATCTAGGGCACTGTGGCAGACAGAATTTTTCTTCACATGAGACCATCTTTCAAGTGGGTTTGCTGGACTTCTCACTGCTAGCAAATATATCATTTCCTACTCAGGATTTCCAAGTCTGTAGGTTAGGAAAGTAACAAGGAGTCTTAGCATTTCAAATGATATCAGCTCTTGCTTCTTTTATTCTCTAAGATGACACACAAGGGAATATTGGGGATATTGTTTTGCAGCAGAAGAAATAGCACAACATAGCTGCTGTTCACAGGTCATGATTCAATTCTGAAGTAAGGAAACAAAGCTCTACTGCTTCCCATGTGAGTTTTCCATCTCATCACTGAAATGTCCTTTGCTTTTTCTTTGTTGTACAGCACTACTAAAATGACATAGCATACAGTCTTACTTGACATAGTCCTACCTGACAGAGAGAACAATCTTTCTATATACTTAAACAATGGTTAAGTCTGACAAGCATTACAAAGAAAGAAAGAAGAAGAAGAAGTTAGAAGAAGAAGAGGAAGAAGAAGAAGAGGAAGAAGAAGAAGAAAAAGAAGAATAGGAAGAAGAAGAAGGAAGAAGAAAGAAAGAAAGAAAGAAAGAAAGAAAGAAAGAAAGAAAGAAAGAAAGAA
>PVKA01030532.1:0-21386 GCA_004027165.1 Ctenomys sociabilis | reverse complement strand
TAGCACTCACGCTGGTCATCTGAAGGAACTTCACTAGAAAGGATCACCCTGCTCTGGGAGTTTCTGATTATCAGCTGGCATTTTACAGCATTTCCGGGGCACGCAGGCACAATCAGGCCTGTGGCTTTGCCTCTTCTTTAAGAACGAAGGCGGGTGTGGTGGTGCATGCCTGTGGTCCTAGCACTCGGAAGGCTGAGGCAGGAAGATCGTTGGGAGTTCTAGCCCAGCCTGGGCTACATAGCAAGGCCTGTATCAAAAACAAAGCAATGAAGCCAGGCGTGGTGGCGCATGCCTGTAATCCCAGCACTCGGGAGGCTGAGGCAGGAGGATTGTTGTGAGTTCGAGACCAGCCTGAGCTACAAAGTGAGCTTAGGGCCAGCCTGCACTGCATAGTGAGACCCTGTCTCAAGAAGACAAAAAAAAAAAAAAAAGCGATGCTCTCTCCTGCACACATCCCCAGTCTGGGTCTACATTGCTTCTCTCGACCCCAGGAGACAGCAGTTGGCACGAGGAAGCAATGGCATCTGTGGGCATCTCCTCCGACACACGGATTCGAGCCCGTGTCTGCTGCCAGCTAACCGAAGGATGTCGGCTGAGCCCGGCCTCTCTAGGGCCCCAGATCCCTTCTCCCTTGCCGTGGAGTCGCATTCACTGGACTGTGAAGGCGGCGGCGTGGGGTCAGGCTCGGGCGGTGGAGAGATTTTTCTGGAAAGGCTAACGACAGGGCGCAGACGTGAGCGGTGGCGCAGTGCCGGAGAAGCAGGCAGCCTGGACAGCTCGGCAAGAGCTGCCTCAAAATTAAAGGTGAGTGAGTGAGGAGCACAGGCAAAAGCTAAAAGTATGGTCGGAGACCCGAGGCCTGCAGCAGAGGACTTGGGCTGTCCTCGCCTTGCGACCTCCCGCGCCGGAGACGGCACGGCTCGCTGTGACCACCAGGGGGCGGTGTGGCCCAGCAGTTTGGTGCTAAATTGGCGCAGGTCTCCTTTATTATTATTATTGTTATTATTATTATTATTATTATTATTATTATTATTATTATTATTATTATTATTATTATTATTATTATTTCCTTTATTTTTGTCTGTTTGAGACTGGGTCTCGCTCTGCAGTCCAGGCTGGCCTTGAGCTCGCTTTGTAGCCCAGGCTGGTCTTGAACTCGCAACAATCTTCTTGCCTCGACCTCCGGAACGCTGAGATTATAGGCGTGCGCAAGGTTGCGCCATGCCTTTAAAAGGTGCCAGCACAAGCATATTTGCTAATCTGACGTTTGTGGGATGCTTTGGAGGCTGTCATAATCTGGTCGAATACAGCTGCATCTGCGTCACCCCCTGAAGACACAGACAGATGTTGACTGCAGAGTGATTCAAGTCCACACATGTGTACGAGAAGCTGAATTTGATCTCGGGGCATAATCCCTGCCTGTGTTCACCACTACAAGCTAGTACTTTTCGTTAGAGAAAGGAGCTTTTAAGGATTTACCTAATCATATTTATGTGTGTGTGTGTGTGTGTGTGTGTGTGTGTGTGTGTGTGTGTGTGTGTGTTTAAAGAAAACGATGGGGCCGGGGAGATGGCTCAGTGGAATAAGCACTTTGGCAAGCACAAGGGTCTGAGTTCAATCCCTGGTTCCACCAAAAACAATGACAACGTTTCCATTTGGGAGGATAAAAACTTCTGGCGTGGTGGTGCAACAGCGTGAAGGCCCTTCTTTAGGGAACTGAGTGTGCACCTCCAGCACTGCAGAGGCTGAGGCAGGAGGGTCACGAGTTCTACCACAGCCTGGTCAGTTTAACAGTTTAGCCAGAACCTGTCTCAAAAAGTGTAGGACCAGGCATGATGGTGCACATCTGTAATCCTGGCATGTAAGAGACCAAGGCAGGAAGATAGCTCCAAGTTCAGGGCCAGCCTGGGCAACAATGAGTTCAGATTATATAGAGAGACCCTAAGCCTAAATAAACAAAGAAGTAATTGGGGTTGTAGCTCAGTGCAAGGGTTCCGGGTTCATTTTCTGCAAATGCAAAAGCAAAAGAAAAGAACAGTAACTATTTGGAGTGATTGCTATTATGTATTAGTAGCTGGCTTTAAAATTTTTTTCATGTTTATTCATCACCATCTTTTTTTATTTTAAAGAGAATAAAAAATAAGAAACATTAAAAATGGTACAGAGTTTTAAAACAAGATAAGAGGAAATTAACAATGGTTGTTATATTGCATATCGTTATCAAAGTAGTTGCTCAGGCCATTTTATTTTAAAATTTTGAAACAGTCTCATTAAGTTGCTAAATTGCTCAGACTGGATTTGTTGTGTTTTTTTTTTATTATATATATGTATTTATGTATTTATTTATATTTTTATTTTTTAAGGTTTTTATTTTTCTTTTTATTATAACTTTCTTGTTTTATTTTTTTAATTTTTATTTATTTATTTGACATAGGGTTTCGCGATGCATCTCAGACTCCCAGTGATCCTCCTAGCTCAGCCTCCCCAGTGCTGGGATTACAGGTGTGGGTCACTATGCACAGTTTTAGGGCCGGCATAGGATGCTTGGCATTCTGGGCACCAGTGCGGCATGTGGTACTGGGGATCAAACTTGGGTCCTTCTGCTTGCCAGGTAGGTGCTTAGATCACTGAGCTATCTCCCCAGCCCTATTCATTTATTTTTACTAAAACAATCCAACACAGATCAGCAGTCTACAATAGAAGTGAGTTATCCACAGAAGTTGTTGATTTGAGCCATTTAGCTCAATATATTAATAGTCATATTAATATATTAATACTTTATATACCTCCCTTTTTATACTTTTCTGCAGGATGGTGAAGACCGAGTTAAAACAAGACCTATATAATAAGAAATGTAACTTTTGTATCAGATAAGGTCAGTCAGGTACCCTCAGGGTTTATCCTGTGACCCTGTACCCCTCTTTGTAGATCCCTTGTCAGTGTCAGCCTTGTGGATGAGTCACAGCCATTGCTTGACCAATTTGCTCTCTGTGGATGAAAAGCACTTATGTCTTTAAGTCTCCACTGATGGGGGAACTACTATTATTCTAATTTCTTGTTTGTTTGTTTTTTTTTATATACTGGGAATTGAACTCACAACCTCATGCTTGTCAGGCAGGCACTGAGCTATCTCCTTGGCCTTATCATTCCTATTTAACAGGTAACTTTTTACCATGTAGCTTGTCCTCCCTCTTACCCACAGCCCTCATGTGAGCTTAGCCTAACTGGCATCAGGAGGCAAAGTGGAAAGCTGAGGGACGGGAGGCGAATGGCTCACCTGGAGCCTCTTTGGTGTTTGTTTCCAGAGACAGGGTCTTGCTGTGCAGTTCTGGCAGGCTGGCCTTGACTGTGGAGGGATTCTTCCGCCTCAGCCTCCCCGGCGCTGGGATTGCAGCTGCCCTCCACGCCTGGTGGCGGGTCTGCCTCTTGAGGGGTTCACCTCTTGGAGCCTCAGAGTTTTCCATTTGTGGTATGACGATAACAGTACTTTTAGGGTGCTGTGATGAGCGAAGAAGATAACATGTGCGTGTAACACGCTGAGCTCGGCGGGGTGAGGAGGCACACGCTTGTAGTTCTAGCTACTTGGGGGCTGCAGCAGGAGGACCTCTTGGGCTCAGGACTTTGCTGCCAGCCTGGGTGCATAATGAGTGCTGGTGCGTAGTAAACACAAAAAGATTGCCTGCTCTAGATGTTCACAGAGAGGAGGGTGCTCGGGGCTGAGCACCCTGGCCCTTTGTGGGTGGGGCTGTAGGCTGGCACCCCTGACTGAAGCTGTTCCTCTTAAGCTAATGGGCTGAGGCAAGGGCTTTGTGTCCACCTCCTCGGGTGAAAAGCTCAGGAAGGGCGTGTTTTATGCAATGTCACTGATTTTGCCAATTGACCAGAAAATCGATTGAGAAACAGGCCCACTGGTGACGGTGGCAGTGATACAGCACCCTTCGTCCCTCCCAAAGCAAGGGCAGGATCCCGCTGAGTCTGCTCTGAGGGTTGCTGCCCTCTGCCCTCCCCTGCAGAGCAGCTGGGACGGTCGAGGCGGGTGACCTCTGTAGCGTGTTGCAACATTCGAGCAGGGCGGAGGGCAAAGGGCAGAGGGTGGGCTGGCACACGCCACGGCCTGCCACACCTTGGGTTAGGCCTGTGTGCCCCTTCCTCTGCCTGCAACCCAGGGAGGAAGCAGTCGCAGGCGCTTCGAGGAGCTGAAGTCCCCACAAGCTGATTGGGGACAGACCTCTGAGTGACAGGGGCATGGCCCTGCCCCTGAAGTCACCGGAGGGAGGCTCCCATGGGGCTTTCCTCAACAAAGAACTGGGCCTGACACACAGAAAAAGTAGTGGAAGGGCACACTGGGGAAGTCAGAGAAGCAGCTCTCAGGGTGAATGTGGGCAGTGACGGGGCTCCCAGCACCCCAAGGATGAGGGCAGGGGGCCTCCAAAGCTCCAGGCTGTGCTTCCTCCATGGGATGCTGGCACTGAGCGAGGCATCCCAGCGATCGCTGGCTCGCATGGTGCTGTGTAAACAGTGCTATCAGAAAACTCATTTGGAAGGTTGGGTATGGTGTGATCCCAGCTTGGGAGGCTGAGGCAGGAGGATCGCTGTGCTGCAAATGAGACTGGCCTGAGCTACCATGAGTTCAAGGCTAACCTGAGCTGCATGGGGAGAACCTGTTTCAAAACACCAAAAGAAAAAAAAAAAAAAATCAAAACCCAACTCATTTGGCCTCCTGTTGTATGTAGAGGCAGGGTAAAACACAATGTCTTTTCAGGAGGATTGGCCATGTGCAAAGCATAGATGGGAAAGAACACTCTCCCTAGATCCTGCGGACAGCTCCAGATTCAAATGACAGGGGGAGAAGAACAGGCTTCTGATTGGTCCAAAGTAGCACTCTCCTGATTGGTTCTGTACACAGTGACGATGGTGTCCCTGTGAGGAATGCTCCTCCCCTTTGGGTCTCACCCCATTGTCATCCCCCCACTGAAAGAACTGGTCCCTGAAATCTGGGGCTTCTCCAGATGGCGGGATCCCTTTGGGCAAGGGTCCTAGTGATGCCTTGGGCACTGTCGGTCACGGGCTCCTGGCATTCCTCTGTGGCGTCCACAGTGGCAGATGACCTCGCAGTCCCCCCTCCAGTGCCAAGGCCCACCCATATCCAGACAGGCTTGACAAGGAAGGGCCTGGTGGCACTGCAGGCCATTCCTTAGCCCAGCCTCTTCCCGTTGCCCTTGGCACTGTCTTGGTTCCCTCAGACCCAGGGCCTGCTGTGGGCCTGGTCAGCGAGGCCCACATGACCTTGGCCTCCCGATCTCTTGAACTGACTCTCATTTGTGCCCCCTCAGGCAGAGCTGCTGCTGATGGTGAGCACCAAACCTGCTCATGGACTCACCAGTCCGTGGACACTGCTGGAGCTGCCGCAGTTTCCTCCTGATGTGTGGAGCAGACTGGCCAATGAAACAGTGGCCTGGGATAATTTGAGCCTCCCTGGACTCTGGCTCTGGCTTAGCACCTAGCACTTTTTTTTTTTGGTGGAACCAGGGATTGAACTCAGACCATTGTGCTTAACAGGGAAGCACTTATCCCACTGAGCCATCTCCCCAGCCCTGTAGAGGGCCACTTTGGAAAGTGGCTGGGTCCTCACCTGAGCCCTGAAGCTCTGCTCTAGCTGTAGGCCATGGGCTGGGCTCCTCCTTGAAGGCTGTCAGGTCTCCTGTGCGCTTCCCAGAGGCAAGGTCCTCCCGTCTAGATTCACCATCCCTCTGTGCTTCCCACCTCCATGACCATAGCAGTTACTTCCACTTGTTTGTGACTCTGTATGGTGCTTGGATTTCATTTTTTATCCTATAGCCTGGCCAAGTACCTGAGGAGAAGGGTTTTAATTTATATTTGCTGAAGGAACGAATGAATAGGTGACAGGGTCCAGAAGTCAGCTGAGCCCATTACAGGGCAGCCAGGCATGGCTGTCACGTGGGCTCCTGCTCACAGTTCACCTGAGACTTGGTCTGGAGGTTTGGCCCCTCTGTGCAGAAGCCACGGGTTGTATTTGGCAAGAGGTTATGGGTTAGCTATGACTTGGGCCCTAGACGTGGCTTTGAGGATCCCAAAGCATCCATGTGGGAGGCCGAGGCACTGCTGCTGTCTTGGTCTGTTTCAGGGCTGGACCTGCCAGGCATTCTCTCCCCCCCGTGCCCTGGCTCAGAGTTCCTGAACTTCTAACCCTGCTGACGTCACTACCGCCCCACCGGCACACCCTGAACCTTGGCATGCCCGAACCAGCTCAGCAGGCAGGCCCGCGGTCTCTGGCCAGAGCTTCCCAGCCTCTGCTTATCTGCTTCCCGGCACACCGGCCGGCTTAGCTTACCCAGCAGCTGGGTTCTGTTTCCACCCACTCACTCCCACCCCTTCTCCACCCCTATTGCCCCAAGTGGTTCATCCCCAGTCTGAGCGGCCTCCAAGTTGCAAAACCTAAGGAACAGTTTTCAGCTGCCCTTTGTGGCACTTGGCAGGGTGAGTCACTCCTGTCCCCTTGCTTCTGTCCTCCTCCATGGCGCCCTCTCTCTCTACATTCCTTGTGCAATCCTGTCCCCATTCTTGAAGGTCAGCAGACGTCATTTTCCTCCATTAGGCCTTTTGCCTTTTACTTTGTTCTCATTGCTGGAACTCCTGTAGTTTGGCACTCCTGCTGCCTCTACAAGCCATTTGATCTCTCCAAGCCTTAGTGAAGTGGAGGTTGTCAGAGACCGAGGGACTCAGGCACGGCACCTGGATGCCGTGAGTGCCCTTGGAAGGGTCACACACAGGTTTAGGATTGTTAATAAGAAAATACTGCCTTCCAGCCTACGGCTTTGCGTTCTCACTGTCAGCTAACCTCTAGCGAATGTTAAGCAGTCCCCAGGGTGCACAGAGCTGTGTGGCCAGCCTCTGTGGACCTGCCACCCAGTGCTGGCAGCCGTCCAACCATGGCCATCAGGCCCGCCTTCTGGAAAGACTCACGTTCTAATACATAATCACATTACAGTTCTTGTCCTTGAAGAACCCAGCCTTTTCCAGGTAAAGGTCCAAGTGTGATGCCTGTGAATGCTGCCAGTGCATGCCCCGCCAGCACTGTAGACTCACGCAGGCCAGCGTGGGACTCGCCCTTCCCAGGAGCCTCGGCCTCCGCCTTCCCTGGGGCCATCTTGGCAACCTGGGACTCAAGGTCACCAGAAGCCACTTTTCAACTGGTGCTTTGAGCCTTTCACCCCTCTAATCCACTAATGTAATTACCAATTACATTTTCCAATAAATTTTTTGTGGTGGTAAAATACATAAACTATTTACCACCTTTAAGCGTAGCGTTTAATGGCACGAAGTACAGCCATCCACCTCCACATCTTCTTTATGTTCTACAATAGAAGCTCTCACTGGGCATGAGGGTGACACCTGTAACCCCAGCACTTGGGAGGCTGAGGCAGGAAGATCCCTGTGAGTTGGAGGCCAGCCTGGGCTACGAAATGAGTTCAAGGCTAGCCAGAACTGCGTAGTGAAACCCTGTTTCAGAAAGAGCAAAAAATGAAGAGTAGGAAACAAAGAAGAAAGGAGGTCATCGAGGAGTTATTAAGCTAGGCATGGTGGCACACAGCTGTAGTCTCTCCTGATGATGGTTGCAATTTTGAATAAAGCCTGGACAATTTAATAATTTTAAGATTTCAGCAACTTAAGACTGTCTTAAACAAATGAAATACAAAGGCCTGGGTTCAAACCCCAGTATTACCAAAACATTGTTTTCTATTTTTACTCTTTCTTCTCCTCCTCAACCCTTGACCACCCTGGAGGGTAACTAACTTTTTTTTTTTAAACAGGGTCTGACTCTGTGGTTTCAGCTGCTGCTCCAATTTCACTACCATTTTACTAACACACATTTTCCATTTGTCGTTACATTTTTGCTTTTAAAATAGCTATCCTGGGCCAGCCAAATAGTTCAGCAGATTAAAGCACCTGATTAGGCAGACATAGAGGTTTGACATAAAAAAACATAAAATAGCTACCCTACTGGGTGTAAGGTGGTATCTTACTGTAGTTTTAATTTGTATTTTCCTTGTGATTATTGGTGCTGAAAAATTTTTACATGCTTATTAACCATTTATATATCATCTTGGGAGAAATGTCTACTCAAATTCCTTTTTTTTCCCCCTGTAGTTTAGAGAAGGGTCTACAGGGTGTTCAGGGTCTCACTACTAGATCAGACTCGTAGTGATCCATCCACTTGTTCACAGCCTCCCAAGAGCTGGAATTACGGGCATGCGCCCCCACCCGCCCAGTCTCAGTTGCTGTCTCAGTGTGCCCAGGAGTGGAGCCAGCACAGCAGGCCCGGGGATTGAACCCTTGGTCCCTACACCTGCTTGCAGGTGCTTTAATCTGCTGAGGTATTTGGCCTGCCCTTCAAATTCTTTTTCTTTGTAACAGGAGTCAAACCCATGACCTCCCACTTACCAGGCAAGCATTGTGCCACTGAGATATATCCCTTGCTCTTTCCTTATTTTTAAACTGGGCTTTTTAGTTTTCTGTGTAAATTCTGGCTATTATGCATATTTGGTAGACAATTTGCAAGTGTTTCCCTCCTTCTGAGAGTTTCTAGGTCACTGCTGTGGTGTGCTTGGAAGCACAAAGCTTTGCACTTTTGATGCAGTCTGAATCTTTCTTTCCCTGGGGCTTGTGCATTTACTAGCATTTGCCCCATAATCCTTATGAGATGCAAATGCAGATAACTGATCCTGTCCCTTTGCAGTTTATAATCTGCCCACAGTTCTGTCTTTCAAACTCCTTGGCCTCTTCCTTCCTTCCTTCCTTCCTTCCTTCCTTCCTTCCTTCCTTCCTTCCCTCCTTCCCTCCTTCCCTCCTTCCTTCTTTTCTTTTCCTTAATTATTTAGTATCCATACTTTAGTCTCATCTCTGAAAACTCCATCTAAATTTTTCTATATTGTGGGGACTCTAACCCAGAGCTTTTTTTTCCTTTTCTTTTCTGTTTGAGACAGGGTTTCACTGTGCACTCTAGGCTGGCCTTGAACTCACTATTTGAACCAGGCTACCTTCAAACTCAGGGAGCTCCTCCTGCCTCAGCCTCTTGGATGCCTCGTACGTGGTCTGCCACTAAGCTTTACCAGCTGTCCGCTACTTTCTCTGAATCGCTACACACTTCTGGACATCCACCATGCTGGTTGATGTCACCAGGCTCCATGCTTGTTTGCTTTTCAGTAACTGATTCCACTCACCCTTCGAGGTGCTGGCTAGTACCTTCCTCCTGTGGAAGGCATCTTGGACTTTCCCCCTAGAGTTGGGTGCTTTCTTTGGTCTTGTACTGCAGCCTTTGTGTGGGTGTGCCTTCATGGCATTCCACACAGTGTGGCCTCTGACCAAGGAGCATATTTCATGGCCAAAGAAGTGAGGCAGTGGGCTCATGCTTGTGGAATTCACTTTTCTCACCATGTTTCTTATGATCCAGAAGTGGCTGGACTCAGGGAAAGGTGGGATGGCTTTCTGAAGATGAACTTAGAGTGGCAGCCAGGTGGCAAGCACCAGGAGGTGGCACGCTTTCCTTGCAGAATCTCCCGTGCTGCTGCACATCTCCTGGGCTGCTGTCCTCCTACATCCAGGGGGCGGTGGGCATGGTAACAGCACCACACACTGTTACCTCTAGCAACTCACTGGCAACATTTTTGCTTCCTGGTCCTTCAATCTCATGCCCTGTGGGCCTATAAGTCTTTGTTGTGGGGGAGGGTACCAGAAAGCCCAGGGATGATATCACTGAAATGGACAATGACATTCTGCCTCTAAGTAACTGACCTAAAAAAGAAGATTCAGCTGGGCGTGGTAGTGTAGGCCTGTAATCTCAGCACTTGAGGGGCTGAAGCAGGAGGATCTCTGCAGGTTTGAGGCCAGCCTGAGCTTCAGAGTGAGTTCAAGGCCAGCCTTCTGTGTAACATGGCATGACCCTGTCTCAAACAACAACAAAATGAATCACTGACCCAGACGATGAAGGGGGAATTAGATTATTACCCCACAATGGAGGAAAGTGATAGTGAGAAAGACTGATCTCAGTGGGTGACCTCTAAATGATGCAGGGAAACTCCAAATGACATAGGGAAAAATGATCTCCTGACATGACCCAGACGAGTTTGTGTTCTCTAAAACTGAAGAATGAGTTTTAGGAACAAATGGAGGTTATACACAGAACATATTTATTGGGGGAAAGAAAGCTCCTGTCTGAGAGAGGGACAGGAGGGGGACCCGAGCTGGTTGTCCCCAGGAAGCTGTTTCTTCCAGCGATTTCTATAGTGTAAAACCATGTGGGGCTAAGGTGGAGAAAATGGGAACTCACTTAGGTGGTTGTAGGGTGGGACAAGACTATGGTCAACCAATGGGATTGCAACACCACTGCTTAAGTAATATTGATTAAGTCCAGGACCAAATGGGGAAGCAAGTCACGTAGCAAGGGGGCATGAATGTAGAATAGGACTTTATCAGGTAGCCATCCAGTAGTAGTCAGATTAATGATTCTTCTGGCTCCCTCGGGGTGATGGTCAATCTCAGATGCCAATCTTCAGGGAGGTCGGCATTTGTTTGATCTTTGGTCTTTAGGTCAGGCCCACTGTGGGAGCATCCATCCCACCCACAGCTGTAAGGTGTCTTGTCTCCTGTGTTATTTCCTTCGAGGGCCTAGCCCTGTCTGACTGCCTATAATATTTATCTAACTTGGCTCCCTACAACAAAAGGAAGAATATGTTTGTGTGTGTGTGTTTTTTTTTTAATGTATTTAGTGCAGGGTCTAGAGGGTCTATGTGGATCAGACTTACCATGATCCTCCTGTTTTCAGCCTCCCCAGTGCTGGGCTCACAGGTGCATGCCACCATGCCCAGTCTAGGGCCTGACAATTTGAGGAACAATTAATTCCTAGACAGTGCTCATCTGATGTTAAATCTGCCTCCAACCCTTGGGTGTCACTTCGGTGTTTCTGTTTGCTGTTGCAAACATCTAATATGGCTGAAGCCCAAAGTAGTAGAAGCAGTAGTTATAAATGCCAGCTATGACCACATGTTCAGTTACAGGACCGAGGTTTATAATTGTAATTTTTCTTTCCTATTTTGTTCATATCCTTGTGCACAAATACACATCTATTAAGCAGGTATCTTTGTTTCCTTCTTTGTAACATAATGTTCATAGACTTCATATCAGTCCTCAAGTATTGTTAAATCTAAGTTGCAATACTAGTCTACGGCCATACCACCCTGAATGCGCCCGATCTCGTCTAAATTGCCATGCTGAAAGTCATGTTAGCAGGAGAGTAAGGATCCTGCAAAGAGAAACTTTGCCTTCTAGTCTGGAGAGGGAATTAGTGCGTTTCTGTGTGCGCGCTAGATAGTTGTATTGTTGTAGGCAGCTGAGTTAGATAGAAATATTCTAGGCAGTCAGGCAGGGCCACACCCTTGAAAGAGATAATACAGGAGACAAAATATCTTGCAACTCTGGGATGGACGGATGCTCCTGCCGTGGGCCTAAAGACCAACGATCAAACAAATGCTGACCTCTCTAAAGATTGGCATCTGAGATTGAGCTTCATCCTGAGGGAGACCAAAGAATCATTAATCCGATTACTACTGGATAGCTATCCCATAAAATCCTATTCTATATTCATGCCCACTTGCTATGTGACTTGCCTCCGTATATGTTCTTGAACTTAACCAATCTTACCTGAGCAATGGTGCTTGTAATCCCATTGGTTGACTATGGTTTTGTCCCCCCTCTTGACCACCTAAGCAAGTTCCTTAGTCTCACATGATTTTGCCCTATAAGAATAACCTGAAAGAGAACCTCAGGGGCAACCTGCTTGGGTCCCACTTCTGTCCCTCTCCGACAGAAGCTTTTCTATCCAATAAAGTCTTCTTCAACCTCCATTTGTTCCTAAAGTTCATTCTTCGATTTTAGAGAACATAAACTCATCCAGGTCAGGTCGGGAATGTCAATATCCCATATCAGTATCAGGTGCAGAATAATTATACACTTTTTCTCATATTTGGAGAATAAGCATGGCTTAAGGAACTGTGTCTGGCGTCAAATGGGCAAAGGGTGGACTGTGACAGTTGACTGTGACGTCAACTTGAATGGATTAAGTATCTAGAAGGTCAGTGGAGCACAGCTCTGGATGTGTTGGATGCTAGCTGCAAACTGAGGGAGAAGACCCACACTGGACAGGGTGACAACAGCCGATAGACTTGTGCCTAGATGAAGCAAAAAGGGACAGGAGAAGGAGGTCTGTCCTCATGCAGTGGAGCATGGCCTTTCTCACTACTTCTGCACATGTGTCTCCAGTTCCTTCTGCCTTCCAGCCCAGAGCCTGTGGCTTTCCAGCACAGGTCTTTGCATCAGACCCTGCAGTGAGCTCCAGGTCTCTGACTTTCGACTGGATCCTCAGCTTTCTGGGGTGTGTATTGATAGGTTCTGGCCCTAGTATGTACTGCTAAAATCATCATGGTGGTCATCTAATGTGGCTGAAGCCCTTAAAACAAAGCCCATCTTCCCCAAGACCACCTCCCCCTTCTCCAGCTTAGCCCAAGACATGATTTACTTCCACCCTTCCTGCCATCTCAGGGAAGCCCTCAATCAGCTCTCTCAGGTATATCTAAATATGCTCTTCAAACCTCTCCCCTGGCAAAAGGCCATGAAAGCCTCAGCCTCCCTTTGTCTAGTTGGAGAGACAGAATTCCACATCTTTCCCCACATTCTCTTCAGTATCCTCAAAGAAAATGAAGCCCCTTTCCCTTCTTCCTTCTGCCTGTTTCTCTGGTGCACCAAGTACTTGCCATATATATACTGACATCCCAGGCTAGAAGGCAATTTCTCTTTGAGCGATCTTTACAGTGCTAACAATGCATAACTTTAAACATTATAATTTAGATTTATAAAAATTGATATTAAGTCTATCAACATTATGTTAAGAAAGAAGGAAAACAAAGGTACCTACACAATAATTTTAACAGATATATTTATACATAATAATAGTAACAAAATAGGAAAGAAAAATTGCAAGTATAATCCCCATATCTCCCTGTTCCCCTGCCGGACCCTGACTGATACCCTGTCGTAACACTTCCTGGGCCGCTTCTCCTATCTGCTTCCTACCTGCCCTGGGAGGCTCTGAGTTCCTTTACGTGGGGGCCCAACCCTGCTGGTCATCAGAACCCTGCTGGAGTCCTTACCACCACTGAGTCACTCTGACCTGACCTGGAGCACGCAAGCTGAACTCCTGACCTGCCTTGTTTTTTTCATAGGATTATGCAGACCACAACCTGAGGTGACATTTGTCAAGCACTTAGCAATGACTCTGGGCCAAATGTTTAATGCAAACGTAGTATCATTTGCTGACTTGAGATCTCAAACTAAAAAGCAGTGTGATGTGGACACGTGTTAAGCTCCTGAGGCTCAGCTATTTCTGTAATAAGGATCTGATCTGGAGTTTGTAGAGAAACTGGAGCCGCAGTGCAAACAGCAGCAGTCCTCAAATCATCTGGGGAGCTTTCAGAACTTCTGCCAGCACTCCGGAGGCAGGAGGATTAATACAAACCAGAGGCTGGCCTGGGCTACACAATGAGACCCTGTCTCTAAATAAATACATAAATAAATAATAGAAAAAAAAAGGAACCTAGGCATGGTGGTGGCTGTCATTCCAGTAATCAAGAAGTAAGCTGAGGCAGAAAGGTCATGGTGAGTCTGAGGCCAGCCTGGGATACATAGTGGGTTCAGGACCACCGTGCAGTATATAGTGAGGCCCTGCCTCAGAAGAAGGAGAAGAGGAGATGGAAAGGGAAGAAAAAAGAAAAGAAGGACGAGGGATGTAGCTCAGAGGCACAGCACTGGCCAGGCAAGCAGGGATGGGGGCGGGGGAGGCACACGGAGACAAACAACGAGGAAGTTCCTAGGTAACACGAAAAGAAAAGCCCTACAGGTTCTAGGAGCTGGGAACGCCTGTTAGCAGGTGGGAGGGCCTGGGTTCCAACCCTGCCCCTCTCTCTGTCTCTGTCTCTGTCTTTCTATCTCTGTCTCTATCTCTGTCTCTCTCTCTCTCTGATGTCTGGATCCCTTCCTAAAAACACTGCACTTTAACTGGTGAGTCACCCGCCAGAGCAGGGATACATTTCAAAAGCTCCCCTGCTGATTCCATGTGAAGCCTGTGGCGAGCTCTCCAGCTAAAGTTCCTGCTGCTCTAGGAGAAGGGAAAGTTGAGCAGCCGGGATCCCCAGAGACAGGGGTTGGGCTGTCTGCAGAATCCTTGCCCCTGTTAATTACCCTTCGTTAGCTGAGCAGGAAGCATTAAGCGGGAGGCTGACCAGGCTGGAATTCCAAGGGTATTGAGGATTCCTGAGTGTTTAAATTTAGCAGATTACCTCAAGCAGGAGAAACCTGGGGAACACAGCCCTGAGGAGAAGAAACAAATGGTTGTTGGGGGCCTTGCTGCTCTGGTGGCCTGGAGTTCCGTGGAAAGGGAGAGTATCCTGTATGCACTGAATGAGGGCCCTCCAGGCGGGCAGCAGGAGGAGCTGGGCCACTTTATCACCGAGCTGCTGCGGGAACACCCCAGTGCCCAGCTGTTCTGAACTGGTCTAAAGGGGAGCATCCACTTGTTGATGCTGATTCTGGGTTCTCTCCGCGCCTTCCAGAGCCAGGTAGCGACGCACTGATGCATTTGATTCCCGAAACAATCTTGTGCAATGTGAAGCAATCACTGACCTCTGAACAGCTAAGAGTCAGCGGTCGGGGGCTGGAGAGACGGCTCAGTAGAATAAGCGTTTGCCTGGCAAGTGCAAGAGCCTGAGTTCAATCCCTGGTTCTGCAAAAAAAGAGTCAGCTGAGGGGAGCCGTGGGGTCAGTGAGAGACCTGGTCCCACCGTGTCCAGGGTGCAGAGCAGCTCAAGGTCCACCTTTCTCAAAACAGCAACAACAGGAGATGTGGTGCTGGCAGGAGTGATGGGCCCAGACTGCTACTCCAAGAGGAGAAGCACACTTGGAGTGCAGGTGGGCAGGCCATCCCTCAGGAGTCCTCCCCCGTGCTATTATGCCCTGTTATCAGGTCAGTGGGAAACTGCAGCAACCCAGTTCAGGCAGGACGGCAGATGGTCCAGACCCTTCAGGAATGAGCTGTGGCTCACCCACCAGGAAAAGAACCAAGACCTGCTGAGGTGTTTGCCAAAGGTCAAACGAATACAAAATGGGTAGTGTAGCAGAGAAGGCAGCCAGTATACTTCAGTTGTTCAAGGGACAGCCTGGTAACTCTGGTCTCCTCTGGGGACCATGAACAAATACGTTCAGCTTTGCCATTTGAGGTGCTCAGTATTGGCTAGAAGCTTGGTCATCCAGGGGGGTGCTTATGGAAACCCCCAGGGGGGCCCTCGAAGGGCCTGCCTGGTGAAGCAGTGCAGACCAAATGCTAGGGCCAGTGTGTCAAGATGAGCATAAAGAGAAGTCCTTCCCTGCTACTCAGGCACAGGCCCATTTGTTTGCTGACCAAACAAATGATGCCTGTAATCCCAGAATTCTGGGAGGCAGAGGCAGGAGAATTCAAAGTTGAAGCCCACCCTGGGAAAAAATTTAGTGCCTCAGTGAGAACAAAACTGGGTGTTTTCACCACGGGCCTCTCTGAATGACCAAGGCCCAAGCTTTTAGCCAGTTCAGAGCACCTTAAGAAAAAGCTGGGAACATGGTGGCGCAGGCCTGTAATCCCAGCACTTAGGGAGGCTGAGGCAGGAGGATTGTTGTGAGTTCAAGACCAGCCTGAGCTACAAAGTGAGCTTAAGGCCAGCCTGAGCTGCATAGTGAGACCCTGCCTCAAAAAGACAAAAAAAAAAAGAAAGAAAAAAGAAAAAGCTGGGGATGTAGTCCCATGAGATTGATACAGGGAGAAAAACTGGTCTCAGGTAGGTGAACTCCAAACTATATAGGGAACCTCCAAATGACATAGGGAAAAACAATCTCTGGACCTGACCTGCATGAGTTCATGTTCTCTAAAACTGAAGAATGAATTTTAGGAACAAATAGAGGTTATGAGCAGAATAGATTTATTGAGGGAAAGAAAGCTCCTGTCTGAGAGAGGGACTGAGGGGGGCCCGAGTGGATAGTTCCCTGGGAAGCTGTCTCTTCCAGGGACTTTTATAGTGTAAAACCATGCAGTGAAGCTAAGGTGGAGAGAATGGGAACTCACTTAGGTGGATGCAGGGTGGGACAAAACTATGGTCAACCAGTGGGATTACAAGCACCACTGCTCAGGTAAAATTGATTAAGTCCAGAATCAAATGTGGAAGGGAGTCACATAGGGAGCAAGGGGGCATGAATGTAGAACAGGATTTTATCGGGTAGCCATCCAGTAGTAGTCGGATTAATGATTCTTGGTCTCCCTCAGGTTGATGGTCAGTTTCGGATGCCAATCTTCAGGGAGGTCGGCATTTGTTTGATCTTTGGTCTTTAGGTCTGGCCCACTGCAGGAGCATCCATCCCACCTAGAGTTGCAAGATATCTTGTCTCCTTCGAGAGCCTGAACCTGTCTGACTGCCTATAATATTTCTAGCTAACTCAGTTGCCTACAACAACATGAGGTCATCTGTCCTGGTGAAACGGCAGAAAACCCAAGCGGGTAAAGGAAGTTCATGCTGCACAAAGCGCCCCTTCCCTAAGTGTAGTGTGCAGGGCTCCTAGAGTGAAGAAGAGGGGGGAGAGGAAACTCAGGGAGATCCAACTCCAGGGTTGCTTCCTTCCTCGGCCTTTCATAGTGCCTCCTTTTGTTGCAGGCAGCTAAGTTACATAGAAATATAGGCACTCAGGGGGCTCATGAGATGGTTCAATGGAATAAACACTTGCCTGGCAAACAGGGTCCTGAGTTCAATCCCTGGTTCCGGAAAAAAAAAAAAAAAAATTGAAATGTAGGCATTCAGACCGGGCCAGGCCCTCCAGGAGACAAATTGAAATGTAGGCATTCAGACCGGGCCAGGCCCTCCAGGAGACGATATGGAAAACAAGATGACTTTGACATTTTGGGAGAGACAGATACCCCTGCTGTGGTCTGGGCCTCAGGACAAAAGGGTAAACAAACACAGCCCCACACTTCCCTGGGGATGGGACCGACATTCTACCTTTTTCTATTTTTTTGGTGCAGGGTCTCACTATGCATGCAGCCCACATTCATAGTGATCTTCCTGCTTTTTGCCTCCCACGTGCTGGGATTACAGGCACGCACCACCATGCCTGGATTGCATCGCTGCCGGCTCAGCGCACCCGAAGGCGGGGCTGGCAAGGCTTGGGGAACCAGGGATCAAACCCTGGCCCCTGTGCTTACCTAAGCAAGCGCTAGTCCGCTGAACCATACCGCCGGCCCTTGACATTCTAAATAGGTATCAATCACCTGGAACTCAGAGAGCCGCTGACCCAGCTCCCCTACAGGAAAGCCCGGCTCTGTATTCATGCTGCTTCCTACACAACTCGCAACTCATTTTCCCATTTGTTCCAGGATGTAATCAATTTTACAGGAGCACTTGTGCTTTTAATCTCATTGGCTGACCATGGTTTTGTCCCACCTCATATCCACCTGGCCAGTTCCCATGTTCTCCACCTTAGATCCGCCTCACCACGTGGGTTTGCTCTATAAAAATCCCTAGAAGAGATTTGGAGCAACCCGCTTGGGTCCCCCTTCTGTCCCTCTCTGGGAATATATTTACCTCAGTAAATATATTCTTGCTGGGGAGATGGCTCAGTAGAATAAGTGCTTGCCTGGCAAGTGCAAGGCCCTGAGTTCAATCCTTGGTTCCACCAAAATAAATAAAATAAAAAAGTAAATATATTCTGCTCCTAACCTCCAGTGTTCCTAAAATTCTTTTTTCGGTTTTAGAGAACACAACTGTGGCCCAGATGCCTTCCAGGTTGGGAGTTTCTTTCCCCCTGTCACTTTCCAGGGGCTTCAGCACCCTGGAGCTAGCTCCTGTGTATTCTGTCCACCTGGGCTGAGTGACAGTTTAACTTAAGCCCCAAGAAGCCTGGAGAAGAGGCTTGTTGATAAAGAAATTTAACTTTTAAAGTTTCATCTTGCCCCATGACTTATATAGTGATTTTTTTTTTTAATGTATTTAGTACAGGGTCTCCAGGGTCTCACTACATAGATCAGACCCCTAGTAGTTCTCCTGTTTTCAGCCTCCGCAGAGCTGGGATTACAGGCCTGCACCTCGCCCAGTCTCAGTTGCCATCTCAGTACATCCCGGGGCAAGGCCGGCAGACACGCCAGGGATGGAACCCGGGCCGCTGCACTCTGCCCATGCAGGTGCTATAGTCCGCTGTGCTATCTGGCTGGCCCATATAGAGATTTTTTTTTTTTATTAAGCTAAATATAATTAGAGTCCCATTCTTAGCTCTGTCTTTCCTCCACTTTTAGTGTTGAAATCATCTTTTATGAAATAGTTATCACAGTAGAGAACAGCCTTTGCCTTGGTATTCTGACTGGGAGAGCTAAAAGCTGATCGCTCCTGCCTCAGCCTCCTGAGGCTGGCACTGACCGGAGGAACCCCGGTCATTGGCAGGCAGCATAACTCCAGCAGCACGGGGGAGGGGGCTAGAGGGCGCCTTAGTGGGATGGGGTGAACAGCGAGAGATGCCTCCTCACCCCCAAAAAAGTTTGCGTAGAAAGAAAAGAGCCGTAGTCGTTTTGCTTTTATTACGTTTATTATTACCTTCATCTCCTTTTTAAAAATGAGGAAATTTGCTCAGGCAATCGCAGGAACTGGGGTTCGGTCCCTGGCACCACATGCCACACTGTCCCACCCCCGGGCACAATGAGCCACCACCCAGGTTGGGCATGGTGGCGCACGTCTGTAATCCCTGCACGCAGGAGGCTGAGGCAGGAGCACTACAGAGTAGAGGCCGGCCTGGACCACACGCTAAGTTCAAGGCCAGCCTGAGCTACATACTGAGACCCTGTCTCACAAAAAGGCGAGGGGGGGAAGACCTGAGGCCGTGAAGAGACTAGTTAGCAGCGGAGGCTGCTGCTGAGGCCAGCAGTTCAGCTGTGGAATCCACCCTCCTAATCCTCACACCCCGCAGCCTGGTTAAGGAGCCGCGGAAGGCTTTGGTGACAGCGGGTAAGGATCTATTTTCAGCCTCTGATTGCACAGGCTGAAAGCGCCTGTGGGCGAGGCTGGCTGGTTGCGTGGAAGGAGCGGAGCTGCAGCCAGGGATCCTCACCTCCCAGATGGTCTCCTCACACCCTGAGGCTGTGGCCTGCGGGAGTGATGAACAGGGGCCAGTCCACTGGCGGGGAGCCTCGCGGCTGGGAGCCCCGGAGCCCAGCCTGACACTCTTCCAAAACAATTTTTAAAGCAACCAAATCTTTTCCTTCAAATGTAGGCCTCTGTGCACGGAACTGTAGCTTATACCTGTAGTAACATACCTGCGCACGTATGCACAGACACGCCCACACCCCGTGTGGAAGCACTTTATAAGCAGAGTAAGGAGGCGTCCTCCCATCCCTCATGCTGTCCTGAGTCACTGTCCGGTACCCCGAGCTCGGAGGAACATGGCTTGTGGGTCTTTATTTTTTAATGTATTTTAGTGCAGGGTCTCCAGGGTCTCACTACATCATTCAGACTCGTAGTGACCCTGCTGTTCTCAGCTTCAGAGTGCTGGTGCTGCGCTCAACCACACTACAGGTGGGGCTAACACGGCATGCCGGGGATGAACCCTGGGCTCTGCACCTCGCTTAGGCACTTTAGTCCGCTGAGCTATCTGACCAGCCCTTGGGTCTTCTCCTTCTCCTTCTTCTTCTTCTTAATATCTTTATTTTATTGGCATACTTTAGATATACATAATGATTACATTCATCAGAGGGAGTTTGCACCTGTACATAGTACATCTTGTCTCTTGTATTTTTTTCCCCATTCTCATCCCTCAAGGACCACAGTTTGAAGAAAAAAAGGAACACAATTTGAAAACCATTTTTCCAAGCCAGATTTTCCTGAAACCTGTCCTGTAAAAGGCTAGTCTTACAAGACATGTTCTCAAAAGAAGTTTTGTGGTCCAGTAGGGTTGAGGGCTGCAGTCACGCTGAGTTGTATAATCACTGCTAGCACATTAAAGGCTCTGAGAAGTCCTGAAGGTGGAGAAACCACCCTTAATGCATAAATTCTCTCAAAAAAAGATGGATCAGTTGGGCTACAGTCATACAAGAGAATACTATACAGCCATGAAAACCAAACAATTGCTACCTACAGAAGTGTCTTACAAACACTTCATTTGATACAGCATAACATAAATTTCAAGAACTGGAAAAAACACATCTTTAAACTTGAACTGAAAGTAATTATACCTGGAGATTGCAGTGGTGACTGACAGAAGCAGGAGGTAAATTAGAGGATTCGACTACAGTTCATATCTTGACCGGGGTGGTAGTTGACTGGTGTGCTTACTCTGTTAAAAATGGTCTGTGTATTTTTCTATGTGTGCCTGTGCATGTGTGTGTGGTATGGCTTACATAAAAAATCTCATGTGGGAGACCAGGGAGATGGCTCAGTAGAGTACTTTCCTGATGAGTGCAAGGGCATGAGTTCAGTCCCTGATTTTGCCAAAAAAAAAAAAAAAGTCTTGTGTGTCTGGAAAGTGGTTGAATCACAGAGGCACTCGACCACCAGGCTTGGAGGTGATGTGGGGAGGCAGGGCCTGCCCCTGGGGCAGCAGTCACTAGGATGTGGCCTCCCAGGGCGTGTTATTTTTTAATGTTTTGTCTTTTTGGGACAGGGTCTCACTGTGTAGTTTAGGCTGACCTTGCACTTGCTTATAGCTGACCTCAGCTTTGAAGTGATCCTTCTGTCACAGCCTCCTGAGTCCCTGAATTAGAGGCCTGTGCCACACACCCAATTTTATCTCTTTAAAGTTGTAAGAATCAGGTATTTTGTGCTAGGGATATGTTTTTCCTTTAATAAAAAAAGGAAGACAAAGCACATAAACATAGAAGAGGCTAAGTACATGAGTTTGGTGCATCCAGATAGAATTTAAAAACATTTTTTAACTTGATTTTTTTTTTTTTTTTTGATACAGAGTAGGTTGGACTGGCCTTAAACTTGCTACATAGCCCAGACTGACCTCAGAATTACAACAAACCTCCTGCCTTAGCCTCTGAAATACTGAGATTACAGGTGTGTGCCACAGCAGCCAGCCTAATTTGCAAGTTTTCTGAACCAGTTTGCCTGGTTCAAATCATGGCTCCTAGAAAACTCACAGTAGGGCCTGGGAAATAGCTCAATGGCATAAGGGCCTGCCTGCCAGGCACAAGGTCCCAAGCTCAATCCCCAGTACCACAAAAAAGAAAAGAAGAAAGGAGAGGGGAGGAGAGAAGA
>PVKA01030531.1:0-27223 GCA_004027165.1 Ctenomys sociabilis | reverse complement strand
TCTCCTCTCCTCTCTTTTCCTCATTTCTTTAATCTCCACTGTGGACTTCTTTCTCCAAACTTGTCCCTAGATGCAGAGTGACATAGCTTCCTGTATGTGGATCAGGAGCTACTGGTGGCTATTTTTCATTAGCTGTAGAAATGTGTGTTCACTAAACAGAACTGAAAGCAGCAGGGAGCTGGAGAGTCGGGCAAAATAGAGTGCAGGAGTCCTGAAATGTCTTGAATCACCAGTGCCTGTCTAATGTACCCCTTCATAGTGAAGTGAATTCCTTGGAGTTATACCCTAACTTATCTGAACTTCAGCCCCAACTCATCCTTTAGCTCATGTCTTTCTATATATGTGATTAATAGAATACCTTTGAATACTGAAATTCATAGTCCAGGACCTCCAAAAAGGATGTTAATTTGCAGAGCCTAGAAATAGTTTTTCCAGATCACAACTCAGACAACTAGCACATTTTGCAATAATTCTTTGTTCCTTGCATGGTCTTTTAAAAATCCAATTTACTCTTCCCCTCCAGCATAGCCCTCTGAGAAACCTGCAAACCTTCAAAGGAATGCCACTCTTTGGGTGCTGACTCAGCAAGAAGATCCCCAATGTGTGTACGCAAGCACGTCCGCGCGCGCGCGGGGGTGCACACACACACACACACACACACACACACACACACATACACATCTCAACTAATTTAATTCTGCAGGTTCCCCCAGTGACTGACAGTGTTCTGGAATCGGGAGTACCGTAACTGAGAGCAGCAAGTTGCCTGCTGTTACTTTCTGCTTTGTTCTAGTTTAATTGCTTGTCCACAGGAACCTACTACATGAAGAACTAAATGAACACTCGGGACTAAAAGTGACACTTAAAATAGCCTTATGTCCCTTCACAGTCTACTATTTGATTTGGTGGCTATACAGGTATTTTCAGTGAAAGGAAAGGCTGTTTTTTTTTTTTTTAAGTTCTTGTGAAACCAAAGGATATAATTTGCCTTGCCTATACCACTTTCTCTAGCAAGTTCTGCTATTAAAATGGCAAATTTCACCAGCAAGCCCCAGAATAAAACTTCATATTTAATAGTGGCAAAAGAAAAGCTTTGTGAGGACTCCCAAAATAAATTTTCTAAGTGGCATATTCTTAGCTGAATGGAGTTAGGTTTGGATAGCATAATTGAAAAGTATTTTTAATAAAAAGTGGAGTATGCTATTTTAGATTTCACAAACTTCCTGGGTAGTCAGTAGTAGAGCCACTGTGTGTTGGTCCACTGTTTGCCCTTCTGCTCTTTTCTGGACCTTAGCTTATGTTTCTGTCACAAGTATAGAAACAGGCTTCCTGTAGAATTTAGTCAAAGGGATGACCTAATTTTTGCTCATCCTGTGACTAGGAGTCAAGAACCTATTGAGAAGGAAGCACTTGGAAAGAAAACAAAGTCTAGAGCTACGAAGGACATTGCTTTTAGGCGTCTGGAGCAAGCCTTGACTGGAGTGTTACCATCTTTAGGTTTTTCATGAGTCAATCAGAACCCTCTTTGCTTAAGCTTACTGGGCATGATTTTCATTATTTTATTCTTATGAGTCATCATCAAAGACAACTAGCTGATCCAGGTCACTTTACTCATTGGCGTCTTTCTTATGAAGAATGATCTTTAAGTTTGAAAGTTGGTGGGAGGAGGTGGTCATTAGACTCCTGTACCAAATAAATTTAGTCTCTGCTGTGGAGCAGCTTAGCCAACATCATCTTACCTTCTAATGGTGTTGGCAACTTGGAAGAAACCAGGAGGAAACTCCTTACCTCCTCTGAGCACTGAATACTCCTTGGCTGTACCATTCAATGAATATATCGCTGCATTAGAAGGTGTGGTTTGTTCCTGATGAAAGCCCTCAAATGAGGCCGTGAGCCTTGGCAAAACATCCCTCACTTGGCGAGCCCCAAGCCTCCATGTTTACAATAAGCTGAGTTAAGGAAAATCCTGGCTACGTTTGCTACGTGAAGTCTGGCTGTTTTAGCTACACTGCTGCCTTGTCTCTTCTGTTTGTCCCCCTCCTCCTCTCAACCCAGCCTTTCTTCTAGATAGTGTCCTCATGGCAATAACATTTTCAACATTCAGAGACAATCTTCATTATAAATCAGGAAAACCCCCTAGAGTGTAGGCAAACAGCTGCACTGGTTGAGATCCCAATGCCTGGGCAGTAATTCCTGGAATCTGGCTGCATTGGGCAGTTCTGAAGCTCTTTCTTACAAACCCAGCCTCACCTCCCAGGTTCAGCAACATCACAGAAAACCAACAGTTTCTACAGTGCGCTCCCAGGGCAGACCCTGTTGGCTGCTCCTCCTTTGAAAAGAGGTTTGTGAATGACCAGCACTTCATCCTATCAAGTATGCTCCATACCCATCCATCCCTCTGTTTTCCACTGCCAGAGAATTAGCTGGTATCCGATAATACTGCCATTGTTAAATGCCTGATAAGTGAGGTAAATTTCTAGGATTAAGGCCAGTGCACACACACACACACACACACACACACACACACACAGAGGCAACCAGGATGTCTTTTAGGCTATGAGCTGTAGTATTTAAAAATGAAAAAGAACCCACAGCAACAAAATTGAACAAAGAAAGCCCCTGTCTCCTTTGCAGGGACAGTTGCCTTCGTATTGTCCTGTGCCGGTGCTAGTGTGAGATCATGCTGTTCGCCATCAAGACGTTAGAGGTTTTCATTGTCCATTCACATCTGATGACAAGAGCCATAACTTCCCTTTGGACAACCCCAAGTCCAAATGTGGTTTCTGTCACTTATTTGGACAATTCATGTCTCTTGATTTCAATAAATATGCACTGAGCGTCTGTGCTATGCTGAACATTGATCTGAGTGCTTGTAATTAATCAAAGAAACAGACAAGAATATCTGCTCTTGTGGAACTCATTCTAACAAGAAAAGATAACAAACGTAAGGAGTAAGAAAGTGTACGCTGAATTAGAGAGCTGCCACTGCTATGTAAAACAAACCACAGATTAGGTCAGAGTGTGGAGAGCCTCAGAGCGTGGCGGGAGACAGCGCTGCCACATTGGCTAAAGCAGTCAGCACAGCATTCAAGGGCAAAGATCTGCAAACAAGTGAGTTAGGTGAAAAGAAGCAGAAGGAGGGGACATGCCAGGGGAGGAGGTCAGGCGACGTCCTGAGGCAGCACAGCTGATGAGTTGCCGGCAGGAGGAGAAGAATGGCAGGGCCAGGGTGGAAAGACTAACAGGGGAGGAATACAGAGGATACCCAGAGGTAATGGAGGGGTAGGGTTAGCTTTATTGATGTCCGAAATCGTTGTAGGATTTTGAGGAGCTGTTTAGTCATCTGACCTCCATCACACAGGCTGCTGGGGAGAGAAAGGACTGTAGGGGGCAGGATGGAGGCCCCAAAGGTTTCCGCCTGAACAGGGGAAAAATGCAACTGCCACCCCACCACTGGGTGAAAACTGACTGTGACGCTCAGCCCCCCGGTCAGGCAACCAGAGGGCACTCGCTGAAAGTCTTCTCCTCCACACTGCTCTTGGTGTTGCTCTGCTTCTTCCTCCTCACCCTGACTCTTAAGGGTCAGAGCTGTTGTTTCTTTCTCCAACTTCAGTCTTCTCATCCAGAATCGGAGGGTGAGCAAATAAAGCCAGAAACATGCAGACAACTACATTAGAGAAGGCCCTTTGCAAAGGCATGGCATCGGCCAATGCTCAATAAACGTTGGCTCTAATTAGACAGAAAGAAAATCGAGCCAGTTGTTGGGGGCTTTGGTTCAAGCGGTGTGGCCGCTCTTGGAATTTCCTGTCTTTGTGCTTAAGGAAACTTCTCAAATACTGGCCTGATCCTGTCCCTCAGCTGTTCACAAGATCAAGGCCAGGCTTTCGGGCAATCTACAGGCCACTGCAGGCCACTCCAGGCACACTAGTCACTTGACTGATGTCAACACATGCTCAGAGTATACACCACACCAGGTGTAAACCTCTGCACTTACAGCCAGGCCCCAAGACATAGTCCCACTCCTTTGTCCTCTATAACCTGCTCTGTTCTTCCTCTCCCCCCTCTCAGTGATGTCCCACCCTTTTTCTAGGACATAGACCAAATATAGCCACCTCTGTAAAGCCTTAACCCACCCAAAGTCATTTTCTCTTCTCTGTACTATGACAGTGGAGTGTACACATACTTCTGGTCATATTTCTCGTGTGTCACACAGTACAGGGATATTAACATGTAATAGTGAGCATAAGGTGGACACTAACAATTATATCAGACAGAGGCAGCCACCAGCCAGCTGTGTGCGACACTTAAATTCCTGCACAATCTCATCCATTAATTTGACTGCCCTCTCTATTTGATCCTTAGATCCCATGAGCAAGAGACCATCATTTCTGTTTATCTTCATACCTTCTAAGTGTGTCTGATACCTAGTAGCTTTCCTCTGGATATTTTCTGCATAAACAATCACAAGAAAAAAAGAAAATCAAAGGTCCTGCCTCCTTTGAAACCTCCTCAGCACCAATTTCTCACTCCAGATGCTGCCTGTATCAAAGAAGCCTGCTCCCTCTTGCCTCTGGAAGTAGGAAGCTTCTGCTCCTCTCATCTCCTTCCTCTTGCCACTGCTCTGTTGCAAAGACTTGCATGACAAAGCTGAAAGTATCTCCTCAAGAGCAAGTTTTCACAAAGTGCAAAGCCAAAACCCACAGCATCCCCCGCTACCATCTGCTCCCAAGTGTGCATTTGGTCCTAGTGCCGGGGGGGGGGGGGGGGGTGCACGTTCAGGAGAGCTGGGGTTGCACAGCTTCCAGCTCAGCTCAGCTCTGGCAACTTCCGTTGCCTACTTTCCTCACTCGTACACTCACCTTTTCTGTTCCCAACTCGAAAGTGGGTTTGGGAAACGTACTCCCTCCCCATCAGGAAAAACAGGCTGTAAATAAGCCAAAGTAAATTGGCTGGGTATTTGAATAAATGATTATTTTTCCTAAGTGGCCTCTCACACATAGCCAAAGTCCATGGTTTTGGCCCAAAAATAAATAGAGGGAAAGTGAGAAAAATTAGATTAAAGAGGGTTGGACAATCTATATACAATTCCCCAAAGTTCTGGCTGGAAGAGGCTCTACAGATCAGCTAATTCAAATTTTCTTAAACTGTTCCGAGAATCCCTGGGAACTTCAAATAGCCCTGTTGAGGAGGATACGAGTTTTAAGAAGTCCCATAAAGAGGGGCTCTGAATCCTCCCTTGTTTTTCCAGCAAGTCTTAGTAAGGTTTTATCTGCTCTGCATAAGAATTCTCTTGAATAGAGGGTTGTGTGGTTAAAATGTTAACACTCTTCCAAGTCCAATCCAAAAATTCTACAAGGTAGGAGAGCGATGCGGGGAAAATCACAGTGCTTTGAACTTTCATAATTAATGAATGACAATTGGAATTCAATTTCAATCAGCTAAATCCAAGCCGATACATTTTCCTTGACATCTGGCTGCCTTGTAGTATTCCATAACTATTGTCACCTGCACTCCTTTCTTCTTTATCCAAGAGACTCTGCTTCCCCTGGTGTGGATGATCATGTCATTGACTATTTCATGTATCTCAAATCCATGTGAACACAGCAATTGATCCCCCTTTCTCTGGTGTGGATACAAAATCTAAGCAAAGATACCAAATAAAGCCTTTCCTTAAAGAATGATAGTGACATACCCTCCCAGAAAGAAAGTATCTGCGCTCTGAGACTAACAATGTCATAATCTTATGCAATATGGCATGGAAAGAGACCCTCCTGCAACTGTGCAGAAGAGTCTGAGAATAAATCATCACAAAGGAAAGCAAATCAAAGTGACAAGAAGAGAAGAAGGAGACCTCTGAAGCCCAGGTGTGTTAAGAACCTGTATTATGTATGGACTTTTCAATCATGTAAGCCATTATTTTTGTTGTTAAATTAATTTGACATCTATCATTTGCTTAAACCATTTTCTAACATGTTTTACTAGTTAGCTTTTTATTACTATAATGAGATATCTGAGACAGGATTTTGTATATTTTGACTCAGTATTCAAGAAATGCCATCTATGGAAACTTATCTAGGGACAGATTTCTCACTGAAAGAGTCGCAAAGTGTCACAGAGTCTCTTGACAGGAGGCAGGGAGTGTACATGTGTATGTGTGATCTGTCTCACTCTTCTTATAAAGCCACCAAAATCTAATCATGGGGCTCCCATTCTTATAACCTTATTTTATTCTAATCAGTTCTCAAAAGGCCCACTGATAAATACTGTAGTTAAAATAGGTATCCACTTCTTAAGTTTAAAAGGACAATTCATATTTAAACAATAGCACATATGGTCTAATCCAACTTTTTTGGGGCCAGCCAGATAGCTCAGTGGATTAAAGTGCCTGCTTAGACAGATGCAGGGACCAGAATTCGATCCCCACTGTGCTGTTCCAGCCCCACCCCCAGGGCACGCTGAGATGGCAACTGAGACTGGGCATGGTGGCATGCACCGGAAATTCCAGTGGTTGGGAGGCTGAAATCAGGAGGATCACTATGAGTCCGATCTGTGCAGTGAGACCCTGTAGATCATGTGCTAAATAATTTTCTTCAAAAAAGCTGTTTTAAAACAACTTTTGTGGATAGAGTATTTTATAATTTATTAACCTCTTCTGTTAGCCGAGGTCACAAAGGTGTGTGGAACTATCCTTCCTTATCCCAGAAGGGGGCCATCTCCTTCTTGCTCAAAAGCTGGCTATGAGAATGCAGGAAAATCAGAAAACACAACGTGCTGGAGAAACTCATTTGCCAAGCAGATGCTCTTTGGGAACCACCTTAGCGCTGCCCTAGTTTCTCACACACCTGATGTGAGCCTGCAGTCCACCTAGAAAGCAGGTAGAGAGGGGAGAATATTGATTTTAGAATTAGGTGTTTGAGATTGGGTGGAGATCTGAGTACAGTCTCAGTTTAAGAAAAAATTCATATGTGAATCAGGGTCTAATCAGGAAAAGAGGAACAAATTTGACGACTGACAACAGATTAAATTTCCCCAGGGAATTGGTTTTTGCAGGTGATGGAGGAATCAAAAAGGGAAAGGAGATACTGAGGCAAACCAGAGCTTAGCAACCACAGGCAGCACGTGCAGGAAGCACTTGCGTACTTACTAGTTGAGCTGGAAGGAGGTGTTGACCCTGGAGGCTCGTAGCCCAGAACAATGGGGCAAACTTGGGCATAGAGTGGGTTTGCCCAGTAGGATTAGAGGGAAGGAGGGTGCTCGGTGTGGAGAGGCAGGCCGAAGGGAGGGGGCAAGTGGCTTGCATAGGAGTACTCTGGCTTCTTTTTCCTTTCCTTGCTCGAACAAGAACCAAAGTGCATTCATTATGGTATTTTACTGGTAGGAAGGAATAGGTGGGGACACTATGGCAGGTCGAGATCTATGTGTTGCTTTTCACAGAGTTGAAGTAGTAATGGTTCCTCAGCCAGACCAGCAAGATACAAGTCCCTTTCCCTGATACAGAGGCTTCTTGAGGATTTGCTAGTTTTTGTTTGGAAAAATAGTATTTTCTCTTTTCCTGACACTTGCATACTGAGCAGACATTTACTGCATGTCAGCCTTGTCCCGGAAATAAACAAGTGAGGCTGGGAGCAGCCGCATCCCCCAGAAGCAGCCAACCCGGGCCTTGTGCTGTGGTCGGGGTGGGTGTGGCCCTAGTGATTTTCATGAAGCCAGCTGAAAAGAAAAGCGTTCTGTTGTCTCTCTGCTTGTCCTGTGGGGTGGCATGGCTCTGAGCCTGGTAGTGAGCAATTAAGAGACAGCCAGGCCATCTTTTGGGAACTGACCCTGTTGACAAATTCCAAGAAAGGAGACAAGACTTCCTGAAACTCTTGGGTCATCTTCTCTGCCTTGTTTTATTTCTCCATGAAATGTGCCAAGGCCAGGAAGCCAAAAGGTCACTGAGCAAATTTACTCATTTATGATCCTTTTTGTTTTCCAACCTCAACTTGTCATAGTCTGTTTCTTGTCAGTAAGCAAGGAAAATCTCAAACTGGCGAGGAAGCACTGCCTAATCTCTGTTGATATTGGGAGGGTCTGTAGTTCATCAAGTGGAAAATTGGGATTTAATGGGAAATGACTCTCAAGGAGAAATTGAGACATCTTCTTGTGTTTTATGTGTTATAAAATGTTGCATGACTTCTAACTGCTTAATTATGGAGCTATTCACTCACCAAACATTTGTTGCATAATCTATTAGTGTGTCTTCCTAGTTTGCCCTCAGAAAACAAAACTGACGAGGCCAACACTTCGAGAAATGCTCTTTAGTATGTTTTCACTTCAAGAGACCATTGACATCTAAGCAATTTTTAAACGTAGCTGAATTTTAGGCAAAGAAGACATTTCATTAATTCAAACCCACAGAAGGATGACGATGAGGAGTGGTGAGAGCACTGACCTGAAAAGCAGTTGAATGTGAGGCCTGCTTTCCCACTTATCCAATGTGTAAACATGGGTGAATCATATTCTCTCTAAATATCCATTTGTGCAATTAAAGAGTAAGTATTGCACTGTCCAGCCTGGGAAGAAAGCATTAGAAAGAAAGAATGTCTAACATCCTAACATTCTATCAGGCACACAATGAGTGATTTCTAAAGTACTATTGATACAGGGAGGTAAAACTCCCAACCTGACCTGGATAGGTTCATGTTCTTGAAAACCAAAGAATGAATTTTAGGAACGGAGGTTGAGGAAAAAACTTTATTGGATAGAAAAGCTTCTGTCGGAGAGGGACAGAAGGGGGCCCGAGCAGGTTGCCTCAGGAAGCTGTCTCTTTTAGGGACTTTTATAGGGCAAAACCATGCAGGTCCAAGGTAGAGAAGGGGTCTTGCTTAGGTGGATGTGGGGTGGGACAAAACTATGGTCAACCAATGGGATTACAAGCACCATTGCTCAGGTAAAGTTGATTAGGCCCAGGACCAAATGGGGAAGCCAGTCACTTAGTAAGCAGGCATGAATATGGGACAGGGTCTCTTCCTGGGGGTTGGGCTAGTGACTCACTTGGGTCTTTTCAGATGATCGCTACCTATTTAGGATATCAATCCCTATTGTTATTCTTTTAGCATTTGTTTGGCCTTTAGGTCTGGTTCACAGCAGGAGTCTCAGTCATTCCCGGAGATGCTGGCATCTTGTTTCCTGTATTATTTCTTTGGAGGGCCTGGCCCTGCCTGACTGCCTAAAAATATTTTTATCTAACTCCGCTGCCTACAACATTATCAGACGTATATCTTTTTCCTAAAGAGATGAACTCACATCATTTATTTTAACCCACAGCTTTCTCCATTCACTCTCTAATTAAGCTAACTAGGTACTCAGTGGCAGGTCCTCCCTGAGAAGGTCTCTAGCATTGGACATTTTATGAGTTCTCTTTGTCCTTCCCATCTCTAAATAGCCTAGAGTATACCTCTGTGCTGCTCTTGGTATGGGTAAGTCTCCCCAGACCAGTGACTGCACAGAGTAGACTCCTTAAACACAGCCATCACTTGGAATCTACGGGAGATTGGCCCTGACATACCACACTACAGATATGCTCATCTCTTATATTAAGTGGCATAGTTTTTGCCTATAACCTGCACATATCCTCCTATATATTCAAAATAATCTCTAAGTTACTTATAATATCTGTTCCAATATAAATGCTATGTAAATAGTTGTTATACTGCATTGTTTAGGCAACAATGATAAGAAGAAAAGTCTGTACATGTTCAATACAAATGCAATTTTTTTCAAATATTTTCAATCCAAAATTAGTTGAATCTGAGCATGTGGAAGTTACAGATATGGAGGTCCAGCTGGATGTTTTGAATGAATGAATAAGTGCACTGGTTGACTTTATGAATGCAACCATGTTGTTGAACACAAAAATATAACTAATCCTAAGAATTTGTATTGTGCATCGGGACTTGTAACACTATTCAAGATAATTCAAAGGCAGAGCATTAATGGGAGAATTATAGGGAGAGTCACATTAGAATTGTAGGGACATTGGGAAGGTTAATGTTATAGGAAGGAGTACTTTGAAGTGTCCCTCGGTCATCTTTTGAGTTGCATGCTGACTCATACTGTGAAGCATTGTTTATTCCAGAGATAATGGAAGTTAATAGTTGGATAGTTTTTAAGCAATTACCAACAATTATATATAAGCTTTAAAAACATTTCAAAGATTATTTGTACTGCCCAAATATTTCATTTTTAGCATACAATTATATCAAAATGCATACTACTACAAATTATTTGGGGGCCAGTGACAATGGACATTCTCAGGTTTCTTTGTAAGAAGAACAAGACACCAAGCCAAAGCCTGGACTGTAGTCTGTGCCTAGCTGTCAGATTTCTGAATTTGGCCACAGTAACAGCAGGCTCCAGTCAAATAGCTACATAGCTACAGACAGCAGGCAAATAGTCAGAGGTCTTGTATTTTTCCAATGCATCTCTTTAAGAAAAGAGTAACTATTGAACAATTTGAGTTTTCTGTTGGTGTTAAACTTGGCAAATAATGTTTTTTGCATATAATTACAATATGTATTACTTTTCATATGCATTTTATTTCCCACAAAACAATGAGTTTGGTTTGTTGCTTGTGTTTCCCCATCCTGTCTTCTACCCCCTCCACCCTGCTCTGAACTTGGAAGAGAACAGTGCTAACTCTCCATACTGTATCACGAAGCTCCCTAGACCCTGGGGTCTGCTCTTGTTCAGCCAAAGGGAATCAGTGAGAGATCAGAGGGCAGAAGAGGTCTCAGGAGATTTCTTCTGCTGCTATGATGCTCTATGCTTTATTCTGTTATTCCTTGAATCCCTACATCTACACCACTCTGTGGATTCCTTCTTTAGAGCTTCATTTCTCATCAGACTCTGCATACTGCTTTCCCCACTTGCCCCTTGATGGCTAATTGGTCATGGCTTCCCCTTGCTATTAGCTTTTGAGTGGTCTGACCATCCTTGTTTGTTTCCTTATTCTTTCCCACATGGGCCCTAGTAATTAATTATCTTAAAAATCTAAGCTGAGAACCCTTAACTATTTCTTGCTGAGATTCTAAATAAGACAGGAAATTATGATGGTTATAGCTGTTTTGAAATTAAAGTATCATGCTCAAAATTACTCCCACAAGAACAGCCAACTCATAAAATAAACAAAACAGGAACTGCCCTCAATACTTCAAACCCTATGCCTATATCAGGCCACCTCATGAACAGCGGAAAGTCTGAGAATCACAGTGCTAACTTGCTGCTTAAAAAGCTTAGCTGTTTCTTAGATATCTAAATTTTTTATTCTCACCCTCTCAGTATTAGATCAAGTGTAAATAAGTTGATAAAAATTCATCCATCTATTCATTTCACATTCAATAAATAATATTTACTTAGTGTCTTCTATGAGCATAATGTGGAAACTCAAGACCACATATGATTGTTGTCTCTAAAGATACTTTCTATTCTAAGAGATGAAGCCAGATCAAAAGAAATGAAGATACATCCTTGAATTCAGTCTTGAGAACTGAGATGCTCTTCAGATAGAAAGAATCTCAACAGAGGGAGAAGTTTAACAGTGATCGTAAGAAGGGAGTGAATTAACCCAATTCTGTGAGAAACTTTAAATTTTGTGTTGTAACGAAAGTGCACATAGACAGGTGAGAAGGTAAGGGCAATACTTTTGGCCGGGTAGTTAAGAGCTACAGAGTATGAAGAGGCCGATGTTCCCCATCAGGAGTTTCAGAATTCATATTGAAGGTAGCGTTCTTATTGAGAATTTTTATGCTGGAGAGTTGCATAATTGGATTAATAGCATTTCAGGTAGAGCAATCTGAGGACATGATGAAGGGTAGATTAAAGAGGAACTACAACTGGAGATTTGGAGATCCAAATGAAGCTGGAAGATATAGTAATCCAGATCTGATCAAATGTAGGCTAGAGGGAGGTGATAGATAAACATGTGGACAAAAGAGGGGGCCCAAATCTAAGTCTACTGTGTTAGTCAGGGTCTAATCAAAAGATAGAAACAATAGAGTGACTTGTATGGGAAAGATTAATTTAATTATTTTAGAAAGTGATTGGGGTAATAAAATTTAGCTAATAAGAAGTAGGGAGAACTTAAAGAAGATAGGGATAACAGATATAAGAACAGCCACACTCACAGGGCTGAGACAGAGTACGCAAGGAACGGTGAACACAGGTCTAGTTAGCAAATCAAAACTTCAGTTTTTAAAAAATTAGAAAAATAGATAAAATACTAGCTAATTTGATCAAGAAAAGAAAGACTGAGACAGGGCATGGTGGTGTGAGCCTGTAATCCCAGCACTTGAGAGGCTAAAAAACAGAACGATCACTATGAGTCTGCTGTGTAGCGAGACCCTGTAGACCCTGCACTAAATACATAAAAAAGTAAAAAAGATTAAGCACAATCATGGCAATTAAGAAATAACAAGAAGATATAACTATTCCAGCAGAAAAAAAATTAAAACTTTATCTAAGAATATCAAGGTACTTTACAGATTTTTCTGCAAAGAAATTTGAAAGCCTAGATGGAATGGATAATTTCTTAGGAAAATCTAGATTACCAAATTTAACTCCACTAGAGTAAAAATGCTTAAACAGACTGATCTACAAAAGAAATAAAGCCTATAAGGAACCAGGTTATTGCCAAATGTTACGAGGCCCAGGTGGTTTCACAAAGGATTTCCACCAGATCTTCAAAGACCAGATTCTCTCAGATTATTCTAGGACACTGAAAAAGAAACAATTCCTAAGTCCTTTTATGAAGCAAGCATAGAACTAATGCATATATTAAAAACTATACAGAGAAAGGAATAGAAAAATACCACCTATGAATATTCATGAAAAAATTCTAACCAAAAACTCCAGCCTAGCTTGAATTCTAAACCAACAAGCACAATATTAACAAACAGAATACAAAATTACATTAAATAGAACACATTTTGACCAAGTAGAGTTTATTCATGCAATATGAGGTGGGTTCAATATGAAGAAATCTATTTACATAGTATATTAATTTAAGAAAAATATTATGTATCTATTTCTATAGGTGCTGAAAAAGGCTTTGACCACTTTCATCACTCAGCCAGGGATTTAGCTCACCAAGTATATAGCTCACACCTGCCTGGCAACTGTGAGGCCTTGAGTTTGATTCCCGGTACTAAAATAAATAAATAAATAAATAGATAAATAGATCGATAGATCAATAAATTCATCACCAGTAACACAGTAGAAATTAAGGGATGATTTCTCAACATGATAAAATATCACTATAGTCCTAGCTCCAGTACTGTATTTACTAAGGAAACACTAGACATATTCTCATTATCATCAACAAGGCAAGAATTAAATACTGTTCTAAATATGATAACAAGTACAACTAGATAAGAAAGATTAATGAAAGGAATAAAAATGGAAAGAGAAGCAGTAAAATGACACTTTTTAGATATAATACTATACTTTGGATAAACCATAAATCAGTGATAAAACCACTCAATAAAATAGAGGAGGCTATGAAATTAACATGTATAAATGGTAATCATTTATAACAGCAGCAAGATTACTTCTGATTACATTTTGTAATGTTTTTATTAATTTTATTGAGAAACAAATAGCAATGAGACAGTTTCAAAACCAATTAGTAGGACAGCGTCAATAATTAATACTGTTATCTTCATAGTGGTTATTCATAGTACAATATTGCAAACATGATATCCTGTCCAAACACTATTTGTACAAATCTTTCTTCTCATTCTGATTACATTTTATCTGAACTTGGTTATGGGAACAATTTTGAAATACAGAAAGATCTAAACACAGGCTTCAAAATTTGAAAATCCACTTCCTGTTCTTGGATAGGATGACAGCATTAAAAATTTGTCTGTTTTTCCTAATTTATATATTCAATGCAAGTTCAGCAAACAAACAGAATCCCAAGATGCTGTTTTATAGATGAATTGTTGCTAAATTTTACATGGAAAAAATATGTAAGAATCACCAAGCAACACTGGAAAAGAACAGTTATGACATGACTCGACATTGAGACATAACATGGAGCTCCTATAATTGAAACAGTATGATGCTGGCATAAGAAGAGGCAAACTACTATAGGCCATTGGAATATGGTAGACCAGTGAAATATGTGGAGAAGGTTCAGAAGGCGATCCAAACAGGGACTGGATTTCTCTGCGCTTTGCTCTTTCTGGCATATAAAGGCAGCTGTCAGCAACCTCAACCTGACTGACCTTCCCCAGAACCCCACCACGCTGGCACCCTGATCTTGGCTTTTTGCCTTCACATCTGTGAGAAAGAAATATTTCTTGTTTAAGCCACCCAGCCTTAGGTAATTTGTTGTAGCAGTCCCTGACTAAAACAGGAACTTGCATACATTTCTGATACGTGATGTAGCTATTGCAGAAAGCAGTTTGGCAGCTCTTCACAGTTTTCTTTTTCTTTCTTTTTTTTTTTTTGTTTTCCCCAGACAGGGCCCCACCATACTATTTTGGTAGGCCTTAAACTCGTTGTGTACCCCAGGCTGGCCTCAAACTCATAGTGATCTTCATGCCTCAGCTACCCAAGTGGTAGGATTACTCCAAGCTAAAAAGTTAAACACGGAATTACTATTTGACCCAAAATTCCACTCCTAGTTATAAACCTAAGAAAACAGAAAACAAATGTCCATGGAGGAACCAGTATGTGAATGTTCACTGAATCATTTATTAGCCCGAAAGTGAAAACAATTCCTCTCTCCATCTACTGAATAAATAAAAATGTGAATTAAGCCATGGAATAAACAAAAGTGGTATACCCATACAATGAAATGTTATTCAAACAGACAGAAGAATAAGGTACCGAGACATTCCACACAGACGAAACTTGGAAACATGAAGTGAAAGAAGCCAGAAACCGCACAGAGTGGCATACTATATGAAGAGGCAAGTCTACAGTGAGAGGCAGTAGGTTAGTGGTTGGCTGAGGATGAGGGAAGGTGGATAAAGGGAAGGTTTCATTGCTCAGCAGTTACATCATGGTAATTGTTGCACAACTTTGTGATTACACTAAACAAAAAAAAAAATTACACAACTATGTACTTAAAGTGATAAATTTTGCATTGTTTATATTAAAAAATTGAAAAGTAAGCCTCATGCAAACAAGAAACAGTGTATCATCTAGGAAAAGTGTTTAAAAAGGCAGGCTCCGTTTTCATAAAGGAGGAGCAAGGGTTAGTTGGCCAGTGGCACAATGTGCCCCTTGGGCCATCGGCTTCCATTAAGAGTCTTTACAGGCTTGAAAACAGAAATTTCTATATCAGTGTGAATGATTGCACAGGATTTCCTTATATCCTTACAACTTGTCCACTTTTCTCTTCAAAAGCAATATCATCTGAATTCCAAATTCTTTTGGATTCTAAGGGATGTTTTCAAATCACGGCCACCGCACAAGAACATGGGAATAAGTGAGACCTGGCTTTTGTATCCTTTGTAAGGCTAGAAACAAACACAGATGAAAAAGAATGAGATGAGTTGTGTGAGAGAGACAGCCAGGGAAAGCCCTGGCTTGTGTCTTTGTCTGGGATACAAAGGCAAGCTGCGTTCGGCATCCCTGGGTTCTGAGTATAAAGGGAATATAGAAAATAAGAGAGCCTTTTTTTTTTTTTTTTTTTTTAAACCAAGTCTACCAACTCTTATCTTCCTTGGTTAGACTACAAAAAAACAGTAAAGGTGCCAGAGCTGTGGCTTTAGATGGAACTTTCTAGAATGAAATGTCACATTATTTTTGCCTATGCCCTGAGGTCTTGAAGAGAGTTTGTTTGGAAGCATTGATCCTTTCAATCTTCCCCCAGGTATTTGGGGTGTCCCTTTCCCTAAGAAATCCATATATATATATATATATATATATATATATATATATATATATATATATATATACTATGAATAATTCTTACTAATGATCACAGTAGGTCTGTTATCTTGCTCCCTATGAAGTTTTTAGGAATAGTGTATTCACCTCAGGATACATCAAGTAGTGAGGTTTTCATTAAGGGAGTCCCTTTTTCTGGTGGGCAGGTAACAAGACAAATGGCTTCCACACACAGTTCTCTCCCTGAATCACTCCATGAACTGGCCGGCTTGCCTCCATCCCATCAGCATTCTGGTCCTCCCAAGCAACAGCACAGGGTCTTCACCCCACACTAGCCTCACTGGTAAAAACACCAAAGTATAATGTCACTCCGCACCGTAACAGCTATCTAGACTGGCTGCACTGTCACAAACTTCACTGGAGTGACTTCATGAATTTTCTTTCCAATTCCGTGATATGAGAATGCTATTTGAATATCCTGAAGTAAAATTTTAAACTATAGCCTCGTAAGGGAAGGCTTGAATGAGAGGAAGAACATGGAATTATAAGGATTCAACATCTGTTTTAGCTAAGACCTTCAGCTAACTGGAGTTGCCCTCTTTTAAGACAGAGTATGATATGTCAAGAATTTATACCAAGGATTTTAAAACAATTTTCAGGGCATTTGGGGGGCCCATTTATCTTCTGCATCTCTTGTTTCTATAGAAATACACCTGATGTTTAAAAAGATAAACCTAAGAAACCAGAAAATTACCAATTATCAAAAGAAAGAATTCAAGCATGCTCATTCTAATGTTACATTCAATAACAACACACAATTTGAGAAATTTTTGGTTAATATTTAATTCTACAATGTAGTTGATTTAAGTCATGAACTTTTTGAGAAATTGAAACATGATGGAGATTCTAATATAAAGCCATGCCTATACATACTTTCAAATTCCTAGGAATATATATTTGTCTATAAGCTCCTTGCCTTAAAAATGTGGTATGTGATTGAGATATATTTTTCTTCCTTCAGAGAAAATACTCATTCAAAGACAGTGTGTTGGGCTGGCAAGATAGCTCAGCGGTCTAGAGTGCCTCTCAGGGACCGCGGTTCGAGCCCCAGTACCACATGCCATGCCAGCCCCTCCCCCCAGGTCAGGCTGAGCTCACCCCCCCATCCCCGCAAAAAAAGAATCCGTGATGTGTACAGAGACACTGTAATAAATAAATGAATTAAAAAAAAACAACCAAAGACAGTGTGTTGTTTTAACAAAGGCATTATTGGATCATTGGTTTGTTGGTAGAACAAACTCCCAACAACTGATTTAAAACAGTACTTAATTCTTGCCTGATAGATGATCATAATGAGAATATGTCTAGTGTTTCCTCAGCAAATACAGTACTAGAGTTAGGACCAGAATGATATTTTATCATGTTGAGAAATCATCCCTTAATTTCTACTGTGTTACTGGTGATGAATTTATGTATTTATTTATTCATTTATTTATTTATTTTACGACCAGGAATCAATTGGTCATGAGTGCTCATGACCTCATAATCGCCGGGAAGGTGCTAGCAATATCCCTGGTGAGCTATATCCCAGGATGAGTGATGAAAGTAGTCAGGTGATATCTCAGAATCCTGTGCTGGGCCCCTCAGTAAGCCTCCATTGACTTCTGCTTGCCAAAACCCATTGACTAGCACGCTCCTCTTAGGAGACCATGCGTACAAATGTGGGGATGAGAGGGAAATAAAAGTGGTGCTACCAGTTCTTTCCCATCCACTTGCCAGCCCAGCTCAGCTCACGGGTCTTACGATTAATCACTCCCTTTCATCTATTCTTTGTTCCCATTTGACAGAGTCTCAGGAACAGAAAATAGCTAAGGTAGCAAGAAGAGGCAAATCTGGAAGGGACCTTCAATTAGAAACTAATGATTAAGTTCATTTGGTAGTCTTTTTTACATTATTTATAAGGAATTCTTTTGGTGGATGCCTTTTACACTTCCGGCAATGTTTCTCATCTATTATCACTAAATAATCTTTAGTTCTTGTAAATCCCTTTGCAAAGACTTCTTAGAAGAGAACTTAAAAAGAAATAAATCCTCGGAGATATTACAGGATTCTTGCTGTGTGCCTCCCATAGATTTGGTTGAGAATTGCTCAGCTTAAACCCTGTATATTGCTTTGAAGATCCAAATCATGAGCCTGTAATTCATGATGAAAAAAACAAGCATAAATATTTGTAACAGAGCTAGCGTCTGTGTCAGTTGTGATATTTTTTGTTGTAGAAAAAGAAGAGAGTAAAATTCTGATGTTTATGGGCAGCCTTCTTTGGGGGAACTATGTCAGTCTGTTTGCTGGGGGCAAGGAATTAGAATTCACCTTGAAGAACATGGATTGCACAGAGGTTTAGGACTTGGGATGGGGATTAAAATGAGAAGAAGAGAAATTAAACAATTCTTGGACACCTGCCTTTTATTATGAAGAAGTAACTTAGGCCTGGGGCGCAGCTCAGTGTTGAGTTTGGGCAAAGTCCTGGCTTAGCTCCCCATTAGCACAAACGATTTTTAAAGTCACATACATTTGCCCAAGTGAGGCTCTGAAGTACAGCGTCTTCCCCTAAAGGGCATGAGTGAACACCTGCCACACATGGGCTTTCTGCAGCTGCCAGCGATTTCAGCTCCCTAAGTTATGGCCTTGCAGCTGCCAGATGAGCTGCTTTCTTGATTACAGAGTTCCTATTTTTAATCAGTCTTGCCAGAAATTACGAGCATCTCTTATTTACTTGGTTTTAAACCATTTCCTGCACAAGTTTATTTTTTCAGCAGAAAAAAATGAATTGTGGATGACATTAGCTGTGTACTTCAGAAACATCTCTCCTGGGTTGTGGGCTCGTCGTTTTATGGTAGGTCATAAGGGCCTTAAATGCTGAACAGAGGTCCTGAATCTCTCACTGCTGGTAAAAATGTACATGTGAATATTTTTTTCTTTGTTGCAAAAGCCAAGTAAGGAACCTAACAAGTGGAATTTTACTGAGTGCAGAGAAGTAGTGTCAAGAGCTTTCTGCTGTGGTGCTGGTGAGGTCAGAGAAGAGCAAGGCTACGTCCTCTCCGTTCCACCACACTGAGCAAATTCCCTTACTACCAAGGCACTAAATGAAGGGTCAAGATCAAGATTTTTAATTACTATATTGTATCACATCCACGAGAGACTATAAAGAAAGGGAAAAAATAACACTGACTATTAGTTTTGACACACTACCAGTGGAATGTCCGATTTCCATATGTTAAATGTAACATAAGTGTGGTTTTTAAAACTGAAGAACCATCTGTCCACAACTATTTCCTGGGGGCCAGTACCTATGCAGGGCACAAAAGCATGTGTGTTGTATCCTGGAATCAGGGCACACATATTCTGCCAGAGAGATGAGATCACGTGTGCCAGTGCTAGCCATCTCAGCTTAATAAACAAGGCCAAATGCTGTCAGCTTGCAGAGAAATAGGAGGTAGGAGTTGGGGAGAACAATCTCAAGGGAATTTTTAGACATACTCAAGCTGCATCTTAGTAGTCTTATGGAGGAATACATCCTTGGGAAAGACAAACACACTGATGTCTATGGAAATAATGGAAAGTGAGGTAGGATAGCCGGGCTCTGGAACCAAATTGCCTTGGTTCCAACCTTTGTTGCTTTAACCTCTTCTTACTTCAGTTTGCCTATTTGTTGGAGAAAATTAATTTTGTTACTGTAGGTAGAATGTTGCTTATTACACATTAAATAATCACTAGGAATTGCCTCAGGAAAATAATAATAACAGCTTAAGAGGAAAACACATTCAGCTATCTCCTTAGGCTTAGTGTTTAGGGCCTGTGAATTAGTCCAAAGAAGATGAAAAAGATTAATATTAATTTTGTATTCATGAACGGGACTTAAGTGGAAAGACTCAACAGATTGTGTTGTATTTTAGCAAAGAGTGATAGGTGAGAAAAAGTGATTAGACAGCATAAAGGGACCTTGAACTCCTAGGGCTCATAGTTATGGGAAAGCCACAGAGAGAACTAATGGGAGATAAGGGTTAGTTTTGTAAGACCTGGTGATACAAACTCTGAATGGCATTGGCTTTCCATCTTTAACAGTATGTGTCACTCTCCATGTCCTAGTACAGGACAAGTACAGATGTTTGTGCTCTCCTCACAAGAGGAAATTTAGACTAGCTTTAGTCAGAAAGCTGCACATGCTTTCATGAGGCACCTTTGATGGTATCTCCAAGACCTGTGGCTACCTGACCCCTGTCCTCTGGAAACAAACTGTATTCACCAAATTTCCCTGTCAGGAATTCACTAACCATCTGTGACAACCCACACCAGAGTTTCTATCCAGAGGACTCAAGCTCTAGCAGTAGCTACAAGGTAAGGTCTTCTACACAAGAAAAATAAAATGAATGAAATCCCAAAAATTTAATGTTAGGGTTTTGGAACCTAGTCCATATTCATGTTCCAGTTGCTGAGTGAATGAATAAATATTTACCTAGGTAAGCATACTCCTCATGTAGCTATCCATTTTTCTGGCCAATTCATTGAAACCTATGGCTCAGATGGCCTGGAATCACTGTGTGGCAAGCTCAATGGTCTCTAAAATACTCATGTTCGAAACTTTTACATGGTAAAAGAGACTTTGCAGACATAAGCTAAAATTTGGAGACAGAGGGGCCAGGGAGATGGCTCAGTGGAATAAGTGCTTCCCTGGCAAGCACAAGGGTCTGAGTTCAATCCTTGGTTCTGCCAAAAAATAAATAAATTAATTAAATAAAATAAAATTTGGAGACAGAGGTATTACCTTGGGTGAACCTAAATGTTCTCACAGGCATCCTGATAACAGAGTCTGAGGGAAGTTTGGTTACAAAGGACCCAGCCAACAGGGTACTGGGAACCAGGTGGTCCACTGTTGGCTTTGAAGATGGAGGAAGAGGAAAGTTGCTAAGAAAGGTAGAGTGCAGCTCTAGACACAGGAAGGAGGGGAAGGAAATGGATTTTCCCCTAGAGTCTCAGGAGGTTGGGCATCCCCAGAGTGTAACGTAATGAATCTGATGTTCGACTTCTGATCTCCAGGACTGTAAGGGAATGAATGCATGTTGTCACAAGCCCCTGAGCTGGTGGTCGTTTGTTACAGCGGCCATCGGAAGCTAGTACAGTCACTGTCTGTGCTCTTTGCACCTCAGGCACCCTACCCAGGTGCCACTTGTTTAAGACAATCATGGCTTGGGACAGCAGACTCACCTGTTTTAGGGGCTTTCAAATTTAGATATGGATTAGGGCCGAACTTTTTCTTGCAGTTTATTCCTTCAACATGTCAAGTTGCTGGCTATAAGTCATTGTTTTTCAGTTTGTCCTACTTGAGCAGGACAAAAGGTAATATGGACTGATCAGTAGAAGTTCTCTAAGGACCTACTACGTACCGATGTTTGAGCACAGAGGAACTTTTGGCCATGTTTTCTAAGCCACATTTTACATGTTCTCCCCCGTGATGAATATGGAGTGTAAAGAATTAATGAGTATAGAAAGAAAGCTTTGAAAACCAAAATGTTTTCCACATAAAAGACATTTATTGTCTAATAGTGTATTGGGACATGCATGGGCTCAATAGATATATTTAAATTATAGATATTGTTAAGGTCTTTAAAATCTTAAAGAAAATATGTGTACAAAAAAAAGCCAAATAGTTTTACAAAGCTCACAATTAACACAATAGAGTCAGTTTAGAAATAAACAATGAGATCACTAGAATGTCACAAACTTTTAAAAGTAGAATAAAATTTTATTCTATAATGGATATTTAAAATAGTGGATAAGAAACAGATTAAAAACAAACAATGTCAGTAAAACCAGGTAATCTTTTGAGGGAAAAGGCTTGGTTTTTACCTACCACCTTGTATCACAAGAAATTTTAGTGAGTTTATAACTGAAACAAGAGATATGGTATTCTTGATAAAATGTGCTAACACTAATTTCATTTTGGAGTTTAAAGAGGTTTTTGTGACACTGTGCAAAGAGAAAGGCTATAAATTTGTAGGTTTGCTTCCAAATACTCTTAATTTGTATATCTATAGAGCATACCTATATATCAAAAGATGAAGACCTGAAAAATAAGTAGGTAATAGAAAAATAAAAATTTAACTACAGGAGATTTATTGCAGTATATGCAATATGTGTACGCATTTATATCTAGCTATAGCTGTAGAGACAGTCCCATATGTATAGAAATGTGGAAGGAAATCACCCATGCTAATACTAGCTGTATTTTACAAGTAGAATTACAGAAGAGCTTGTATATCTGTTTCACTATTAGAGATATGCATTGTTTTGGTAAAGGTTATTTCCTTCTTTTTTACTTAAAAGAGACAAAAAATAAAATAAAAATGATACAAAACTGATCAAACAGTATCAGCACTAACAGTGCCTTTCGATGAACATAAATTAGATTAAATATATATATATATATTATATATACATATATATAATATATTATATATTACATATACATATAATTTTTCCCCTTCCTTTTCCTTTTTCCCCCTCCCTGTTGTTCTTTCCATTTGAGCAGTTTATTCCCCTTTTACAGTATCTGTTGTATCTTTTGGATGCCATTTACTCTTTCAGTTTCTTAAGCTAGGAAGACAGTAGGATGTTTTCACACGTGATTCTGATTTATTTCACTTAGGGCTATGGTCTCTAGTTGCATCCATTCACCTATAGAAGCCTCGAGTTTATTTTTCTTTGTAGCTCATTAGTACTCCACTGTGAAAAAAAAGCGCATCTCTTTTATCCATCCCTCAGTTGCTGGACATTTGCATTGTTTCCAAGATTTATCTACTTTTCTTCAGACAAAAGATTTCTGTCTAGAACATATAAAGAATTTTAAAAAGTTAGGACCCCAAAATTCAAAGACCCAATCCAAACATGGGCTCTGAGATGAATACACACTTCTCAGATGAAGAAATACAAATGGTAAATAAATATATGAAAAAATGTTCAACAGCATTAGTCATTTGAGAAATGCAAAAATGAAATAACACTGAAATTCCATCTCACCAAGAAAGAATGGCTATCATCAAGAAGTCAACCAATCACAAATACTAGAGAGGCTTTGTAGACAAAAGGAACCCTTCTCTGCTGTTAGTGGGAATGTAGAATGGTACACCACTGTGGAAATCAGTGTGCAGAGTCCTGAACATTAGAACTGGAAATTGCATTCAACCCAGTTATTCCCCTTCTGGGTATTTTCCCAAAATAACCAACAAAATAATATGTTTATAGCAGCACAGTTTGTCAAAGCCAAATCTTGAAAACAACCAAAAGGCCCGTCACCTGAGGAATGGATGAAAAAGATGTGGTATTTTTATACAATGGAATATTACTCAGCTAGAAAGAAAGACAAACTTGAGGCCTTTATAGGTAAGTAGATGCAACTAGAAGCTATACTTTATAAGTGAAATAAATCAGATCCACATGTATAAATAGCATACTGTCTCCCTAGTGTGAGAATTTGAAAGAATAAATAAAACCTGAAAGGTATAATAGATATATTAAAATGAAAATAAAGATTAAACAATAAGCTGAGGGAAAGGAGAAAAGATAGGAAAAAAAAAAAAGAAAGGAGAAAATCATGCAAGAATATATGCAGCAAGGCTGAGGTGATTGTACTAATAATTTCCGTCAGATTTTTTTTTTAATTTTTTTTTTTTTTTGTCTTTTTGGGTCTCACTATGCAGTTCAGGCTGGCCTTAAGCTCACTTTTTAGCTCAGGCTGGTCTCGAACTCACAACAATCCTCCTGCCTCAGCCTCCTGAGTGCTGGGATTACAGGCCTGTGCCACCACACCCGGCTTCCCGTCAGTTTTTTTAAAAAGGCAGCTAATATTAAGAATTTTTACTCTAAATCTTTATACTGACATCTGTGATAAAGCACTACACTGAGGACAACAAGGTGTAATTAATACAAAAACATGGCTGAATACCTCATATCCTGTTCCAATGTGTACCATTTCTAATGTCACATCAATTATTATCATCCTATCTTTAAAATAAATATTTAAAGAGTTAAAAGGACCAAAATAATTAAGGTTTATTAAAAGCAAGAGTTAATATTCAATTCTTTGTCCAATCTTACATAGCTATACCTGTTAATCTGAGATTTGGTGGCAAAAATAGGTAATATAATAACTATTGATCATTTTCCATTCTTGTTTTGAAAATCTATAATATATCTATTGTTGTATGCTTCCCCGTTTCTGTCTTTGTTTCTGCTACTTGTTTGTGCTTTTCAAAATAGAATTAAATTACATTTTAAAAAAAGATCTGATGTCTTCAGTCCTTAAGTTAGGGCAGTGGGCAGCACCCCTCAGGCCAGTACACAACTGCTATCCCTTAGAGAATATGAAGACAAAGAAAGCCCTGAAGGAGAGGAGAACCAGCATTCCTGTTGCTACTAATTCTATTTCAAGATTCAGCATTAGTAAAATAATTTTTCTCCCTTGGATTGTGAGGTAGAATTGAGGCACAAAGGTCTAGGGTACAGAGGGAGGAGGCAAGAAATTCACCCATCAGGTCCCTTGTCTGTGGGCACTGGTCTTGGGAAAGGGGATAAAACATAGAACGCAAGCAGACCAGAAGATCATTTGCTCAGGAGAGCCTGGCAGTGCCAGCCATCGTACTGGTCTATGGATGGGTGTCACCCTGTGGCCCCAGCATGAAGCTTGTTCCATTGGGCCCTCTAGGAGGCTGAAGGGGGAATATTTCGGGTGATGGTTAGGGGTCCTGCAGACTTGGCTTGTGTTTTCTGACTCAGCATCCCCGACACCCTGAGTACTACGAGGGTTGGTTCATTCCAGTGGAAACCAGGCACAGGCCATGGTAGTCTGACCAGACTTACCCTTCTATTAGCAAGAAGCTGCTAGTTGAGATGGAGTGAGAAATTTAGGCAAGGCAGTTTGACAGATGTATTACTAATATAAGCTGACTGGAGATTCCATTTCTAGAACTCTGAATGCTGTAATGCAATGACCATAATATGCTATAAAGAAAACGATCTGGATAGTGAGGTTATGAGGAATTTTAAAATTGTCACATGTGTTTTTTTCTCTTTCTATATTCGAGTTCTTCACCATCTATACTTTTTTGTATTTCAACCAAACAAAACATTTTTAAGCATTATCAAATCTACAGCACTGAAGCACGTCTATATTTTTTCCTATAATACTTGTCTCTGTTTAAAGATTGTTGCGCTATTCTATCCTTAAAGTGCACCTATTTGCTCAATTAAGGATATTATTTGTTGGGAAATTGTATCTGTGCTGAGGTACAATCCACAAAGCGCAAGCCTCACACACTGCCAGGGTTTTCTATTCTCTTTCATTGCATTCCTTCTGCATGGGGTAATGCCTCTGGTTTGGTGTTAATTTCACACTGCCAGGTTGCCAAGTGTACCCAAGACAAGAGAACAAAAGGAGGGGGAAGGAAACAAGAAAAAAGTGAAATGTTTAAAGACTTTTTAAAAAGTCTTAGTCCCGTGTGAGAGCTCCTGAACGACCTCTCAGCAGAATACATGGAAGAAAAAGCATCCACATCCCACTCCCTAGACGTCTGTGTCTACAGCAGAGGTGGACTCCAGGAATCGGCAGTTCTTTTCACCTTGTTTCCAGGAAGTGGGTTGGTACCAGAAAGAAGACTGTAGCATAACAAAGGTTACCCTAAAAGTTGGTCAATACTTTATGTGAAAGAATTTGTGGAATTTTGTTGTTCCTTGATTTTCTTGCTGAAAGGGAGAACAAAACAAGCCAAAATTTAAAATGCATGCAACAGCAGGTTCCCACTTTCAAAACAACCACCACCATAATAGTGAGTAAGGCCCTGTGCCCCTGTGGTTTGGTCTGTGACAACCAAAACTCACCAGCCTATGGTTTCATTGTTCTGTGCAAAGAAAGAGCAGAACAAATGAAATATTTTTTTTTCAAATTTAATTCTCTTGCTTGTTTTCACAGTTGTCTTCCAGTCAGTATTTTCTTCCAGCATGGCCACAACCACCTTGTTTCTAGAAATGGGGTTAGCCCTTGTTTCTGAAGGGCTTACCATAAACTGCAACCCAGCACATCTCAGGCTGTTCTGGCTGGGTTACTATTATAAAGATAGTTTTCTCTGTTTTCTGTGAGGCTTTCACCTTTTCAGAGAAACTGTATGTCTTCTATCTCATGGAAATGAGAAAACTAACAAAATGTACTGTTAACTCCTCTAAGTTCTAGAGGGTTCTAGAACTTCCACAGGAGATTGTTGGCTTGGTACCTTCTGATGTTCAGATTGTTGTAGGGCAGCTGAGTTAGACAGAAATATTCTAGGCAGTCAGACAGGGCCAGGCCCTTAAGGAGACAAGATGGCAGACAAGGTGACTTTGCAACTTGGAAGATACAGACACTCCCTATGGGCCACACCTCAAGATCAAGACGAAGGAGGAAACATAGCTACATACTTCCCTAGAGATGGGCATCAGAGATTGATATTCTAGATAAGTATCAATCACTTTGAAAGAGCCTAAATGAGTCACTAGCCCAACCCCAACAAGAGACCCTGTCCCATATTTATGCCCACTTGCTATGTGACTCGCTTCCCTATTTGTTCCTGAACTTGGTCAATTTTACTTGAGCAATGGTACTTGTAATCTCATTGGTTAACCATGGTTTTGTCCCATCTCTTGTCCATCTAAGCGAGTTCCCATGTCTTCCCCACCTTAGACCCGTCTCACCACATGGTTTTCCTCTATAAAAGTCCCAGGAAGAGACAGCTTCCGGGGGGGGGGGGACTACCCACTCAGACCCCCTCCTGTCCCTCTCTTGGACAGGAGCTTTCTTTCCCTCAATAAATCTATTCTGCTCATAACCTCCATTTGTTCCTAAAATTCATTCTTCAGTTTTAGAGAACACGAACTCATACAGGTCAGGTCCAGAGATCGTTTTTCCCTATGTCATTTGGAGGTTCAGCTTATCGTTTGGAGGTCACCCACTGGAGATCAGTATTTCTCCCTGCATCAAGATCATCTTACACTTCTAGAAAGCCTCATGCTGGGGCCCAGTCTTTGAAGCTTGTTGGTGAGGCCGTGTTAAAATCAGCAGTGCGGGGCTGGGGAGATGGCTCAGTAGAATAAGCACTTTCCTGGCAAGCACAAGGGTCTGAGTTCAATCCTCGGTTCCACCAAAAAAACAATAAAATAAAATCAGCAGTGCACCGCTTCCTGACACTCTTTCTTGAACATGGTCCAAAGACAAAGGCACAAGAAATCTATACTCTTGTCCCCAGTTATCTCCTCTGCT